>NQII01001450.1:0-10203 GCA_002778355.1 Clitarchus hookeri | reverse complement strand
AACCATCAAAACTAGTAACGATAAAACGTTCTGTTGACATTCTTCCTTTAGATAGACACCGTCTGTTTCCATGCACCCCACTACGAAATTTAGATGCAATTTCCCAGAGTTGCTCGTCCATACTATTAATCAAATAGTCTGTTGGACATCGTAACTTGCTTAGAGTCCTCTACATCAACAATTACTAATAAAACAATTAAACAACAAAACAGTATTACACATTAGACAAGACATTTTCAGCTACATTTTCGGTCGGAAAGGACAGGAGCGTCTGCTTGTCGACCAAATAGTCACGGATTCCAGTACCAAATTGGGCTTGTTACGTATACTGCAGGTCATTAAAATGCAACGAAAAGGACATGAGCTATAACAACCAGATTTATTTGACACAATACCCATCTATACATATTATAAAACTCAACGTGTCTCTGTCTGTCTGTCTGTCTGTCTGTTAGTGCGCTTATCACTCGAGAACCACCTATCCGATTTACGTGTTTTTTTTTTCATAGCTATGTTCTCTGGCCAGATTTTAGTATATATTTTGTTACGCAAAGTAACATAAGGAATAAGCAATGACGATAATAGTGAATCAAATCAGAAAAAAGTTTGCCGCCAGCGCGCTCTCTTGCAATACGCTGTCTAAACCGTTAAATATGGAACAATATCCTGTAGTACAGAATCGTGTAGAATAAAAAAACACCGCGGTAGCATACATCTATCTATAACTAAACAATAATTCTGTAGTCCACGCGAGCGGAGCCGCGGGCACAGTGACATATGTGACACTATTACTCTTGCAAATCGGTATGATGTACAGAACATGGGGAAATTAGTGCTGTGTGTACCCGCCACGGGCGGCAAAAACCATTGCTAGACGACGATGCACTGAAAGGAAGAAACTTTCAATGTCCATCTGCAGTACCTCGCCCATGCTACTTTGATGTGTGTACAAAGTTAATCCGCTGTAGATGCGGGTATCCTGTAGCAGTTATCGTCCGACCATGGACCACACGTTTTCAATGGACGAGAGGTCCGGTGAACGCGCTGGCCAAGGAAGCAGTGGTACATGGTGGCAATCCAGGAACCGTCGGACGATGTGTGCTACATGCGGTCGCGCATTGCCCTGTTGGTACAAGGCCCCGCAGGCTGGTCCTGAAGATAGGGAAGACAACAACAGGCTTCAACTCCTTCGCGATGTAACGGTTTCAGGTCAGCATTCTAGCGATGCGGACTAGGCGCAAACGGAACTGGAATCCGATGGAACCACATACCATGATTCCAGGTACTGGGCCAGTATGATAGTGCATAATGCAGGACTCGGCCAGACGTGCGCCACAGTGTGCCGCCAGACACGTATGCGACCACTGTGGCGGTGCAGGCAGAAGTGGGATTCGTCGGAGAAGATGGTGGCATGCCATTTGTATCACTACGCCTCACGTTTCATGCTCCATTGCAGCCACAGGCGCCTTGGTGAGCAGTCAGTGGTAGCCGAAGTAATGGGCGCGTGGACATGATGGCCTGATGCTGCAGACCACAACGAACCGTGCGTTCGGACACAGATTGTTGTGCTACATGCCTGAAATACTGAGCGAGAGGGTTTGATGTGACTGTTCGGTTCATAATCACCATGCGCAGCAGATTTTTGTCCTCTGCTCGTTGGTGCGATGGGGCGTCTCTCAGACAGTCTCTCCTCAACCCACTGATCCCATATCCGCTTCAATGTGGTTGCACTCCTTCCACCGCGAGAACAAGATTCGCGGTAGTACAGGATGAGTCAAAAGAATACCCCAACTTTGAAGGTCTATAATATTAAACAAAACAACCTACAACCTTGATTGACCAATCAAATTAACCGTGGAACAGTGAAATTTGTTTACCATACATTCATAAATGTTCAATGTGACCACCATGAGCAGCCCGAACGTTATCTACGCGATAATCAAACTCATTCCACGCTCTTGTCAGTATGTCCGGTGTTACGGTTTGGATGGCGTTGGTAACTCTCGGTTTGAGGTGGTGAATGGGTAGCGAGCTCGCATTCGACACGTCAATGTGAAGGGGACGGCCTGATGTTTTCTTTATGTTGCGCCACCCCATTGGCACCTAGGTGTTCGCGGATACCTGAACGAGACGTTGCCGCAACGCTGGATTGGTCGAGGAGCAGTTGGTGACCAGGCTCTTCATCACTGGCCCCCAAGAAGCCCGGATCTTACCCCGTGCGATTTTTTTCTATGGAGGTACATAAACGATCGAGTGTTTCGTCCACCATTGCCGGCTAACATTGACGACCTTAAAACGAGAATTACGGACGCCATTCAAACCGTAACACCGGACTTGCTAACAAGAGTTAAGAACGAGTTTGATGTTCGCGTAGATGTTCGGGCTGCTCGTGGAGGTCACATTGAACATTTATGAATGCATGGTAAACAAACTTCACGGTTCCACTTTTAATTTGATTGGTCAATCAAGGTTTTAGGTTGTTTGGTTTTGATATTATGGACCTTCAAAGTTGGGGTATTCTTTTATACTCACTCTGTATAATCCATAATCCCGATAGGCCACGATTCTCCCGCGGTAAAAGGCGGGAACCTGTTCGTATATCACTGTCCGACCCTACTATACACATTCCAGCAATGTGGGGTCCTTCAGGCGCGCCGTCCTTCTTGGTGTTGCAATTTTAATGGCCAGCTGTACAATTTAAATCATGTTCGCGTGTAAACTGTCACCGACAGTATTTATAACTTTGCAAAGCATCAAGTGGCAATCGTTTTTAAGTACCAATATGTTTTATTATTTTTACACAAGAAANCAAAGCATCAAGTGGCAATCGTTTTTAAGTACCAATATGTTTTATTATTTTTACACAAGAAATATTGACATGCGATCTTCTGGACGGATCAACCCGATGTAATATTCTAGGGAAAAGAAAAAGGTGAACCGCACGGAAAAAGTATACACACACGTCCAAATGTCTCTCGGGCTTTCCTGAATATCTGAAAGCTGTCGATACAGTTCTGAAGCTGCTACAAAGCGACGGGATTTTCCACGTCGGCTGGCCTTCTTGGAATGAGAAGGGGTGGGAATGACGCAGGCTGTCCCTTTGAAGTATGTAAGTGAAGCAGCATTCGACACTCTTACGGGGGGTGAGGAGTGGAGACAGACAGAACTTTTTCGAAAGAGGAAGGCCATAAGCCCGCGTAGACGCGTCGATTCTGCCCGGGATGTCGTCCCGCAGCTAGAGACAAAGGACTGTCGCATATCGTCGACAAAGCGACGAGTGGCTGGGAGATGCAGTATGAATTTTTCGAAGGATAGAGAAACAGCTGGGGGTAGCAAAATGTGGAAGGAGAGAAGTGTCGCAATATTCGTATTTCCCGGAGAAAAAAAGAGAGGCAAGCGTAACACAGGAAAACGAAAAGTACCTTTGTGGCTTAGTTAATAATATGGATCCACATCTCTCAGAGACGGCGCTTTGCGATTATAAAACCACCCTACGTGACATCTTCAGTGTGGGAAAGGTCATGGTGAAGACTTTCTAGGGAGGCTTCTATGCTCGTGCACGGCTGGACATTCTAATTTCGATCTGGTGTTATAACTTAACGATGAGATAATAACAGCTCTAAACGATACGTGGTATTGCTGCAGGTTGATTTTTATCGACACACCTACCTAAATGTAAACGCATGTACGCCGATTTTTATTTATTAGTCATATTTTACTTCACAAATTTTTTATCAATTGCGCACAGCATTTCAACAGATCGTCCTACAATTCTGCACAGTGGGTGTCCTTCCAAAACCTTTCCTTAGGCGTAAATCACGTATTTTGTAACGCACAGAGCTGTATCCACATACACATTTTTTTTTTTACATCTACGGCGATAATTTTGCATTTCGTCTACTGTGCATCGTCATTTCAGTTCTATTACAATGGTTCACCTTCTCTTTTGTCTTACTATGAAAAATTGATGGTCCTTAAGGCGAACCTCATTTACAGCAATAACTCATCTCTCAGTTACGTATTGAGGTAGATGTAAGATAACATTAACAATGTGTGTATATCGACTCGGTGATCATAAACCAGTCTACAAAATGTTCGACACGAATCATCACCAATCCAAGCTCCATGCCATATGAAATGATCCTGACCCATTCCCGTCCACAGCCACCGAGAACCTTGCCTTGAAAACGGAACTTGCACACCCGTAAATGTCGAAATCCAATATTTGGCCACTTTGGTTTAGTTCACATTTCCGCGAAGTTCTTTCACACCACGATGATATTACACAATACGTTTACATAATAAGCAAGTGAAGATAGGCCGTAAGTAATACACACCAGGTGTAGGTTGGACCACTTTTACATAATTAACATATTTATCCAAAGAACCAAAATTAAAATATTTTTAAATAAACTATTTAAAATTATTTTCCAAAACAATTTAAATCAAAAATATTAGTGACATGTATTTTCACAACGTTGAGTTTAAAAAGCAAATGTATTGTTAAACATTTATTTGTAACTTTAATTTATAACTTATTTTGTAACAATTATCCAAGGAGGCATCCTATACCTTTAAAAATTTAAATTAAATTTTTTAATGTATGTGTAAATTTCATGGTTTCGAATAAAAAAAACAGTTAATTTATTGAGGTGAAGATAATTTTAACGTTACCAATAATATTTTAAATTTTAATTGTTTTGAAAACTTATATTTTGATTTGAGATAAATATTTTAATCATACAAAAATGGTCCAAGCTACTCATAGTAAATACTACTGCCATATGTCAATCTGGCGGTATCAGTAAGTAGGTAGTCCTAAATGTCTCGTCGACGAGGTCATTACAGATGGAGCAAGTTGCTCAGAGAAGCATGAACGGGGAAGGAAACAGCCACGGCCTGCAGTAAGAAACCATCTCAGAATTCGCCTGGAGTAATTTCGGGGAACCATGGAAAACAGAAATCAGGATTGCCGGACCCAGAATCTAACTCGCGACCTTCCGAATGAGAGTCCAGTGGTTTACCACTGCGCCACCTCGTTCGGTAGACAGTCGGTCGGGCTTCGACTCGCCGCTTCTCGTATACGAGATTAGCATGATGACCGAATGATTTCAGTACTGCTGGAAGTAGCAGTGTAGAAAAAACGCGACGAGAACATCAAAAAAATCACAGGAAGTTAAAAGACAGTAATGTTTCAGCAACTCTCCGCTAAAGTGCACACGCCAAAATAGAGTAAATTTGTATAGACGCAGCAAAGGCTACTCTCCACAAATAGTTTTCTTTGACGTGTACAAACAAATTTGTGCTTCGAGCATCAGAAACTTCGGGGAACACTCGATTCTCAATTTCCGGCGAAGCCCAGTTGTATTGAAATGGTTACACACGCTGTAACTTTTCAGTGCATGGTCGTAGTTCGCTCAGCGAATTACCCAACTAATTGGCTCACGAGTACTGTGTCGCTAGGCGCTGATTCAAAACCATGTTTACCAATTATTTATCTAGGGGGAAAAGGGAAGGAAAATGTTTCATGGAGAAAACTATTGTTTATTTCTCTTGAGAAGATTTTTTGTGGCCAATGAGAAACGTCTGTACTTATTTCCGGTACTTATAAATCACACTATACCAAAATTTAAGTTGTACTGATTAGCTTACATGCTAAATTTATAAACTGCATTTTTTAATAACACATTTGATTTGAAAATAAGATTACTAACGATTATTATTTGAGTGAAAGATCCTCCTCTTTACTAAATTTTTACTACCATCAGAAAAGCAAAATGAAAAAACTTGTAAATTATACCGGCAGTTTTATGACTATAATGCTTACAATGTTTAAAATGTACAAAATGTACAAAATTTAAAAGGAAATACTGCCGAATTACGTAACTTGTGTACTTTAGTAATTACAATGAAATATTAAAACTTAATTCCATAACCTCTTTGTGTGTTGCGTCTTGTTTAAAAATAAATTCTACTACTTCTTTCTCGGTCGACATTACCAATATGAATATATAAACATGATTGGTTAAACCTTAATTACTGTACATTGTATTACATGATTATTGCTTAACACACACATATGTTTGCTACCATAATGCCAATACATTGCACATCTCTTTGAGGGAAAATAAAAAACTGCTGTGTTTGTAAGACAGCCGTGTCGCTTAACAAAAAGTTACAAATATTTTGCTTTTTTTTTTCTCTGGATAGTAGAAGACAATTTTCACAGTTTCTGCCGCTAACCGAGGTAACTATACTATGTGACGCTAAGGTGTCGGGACAACGGTAAAATACACAATTGAGGGTAATAGTCAGGTTGGGCAGTGGTAACGTCAAGATGCGACTGGGGTGAAGTTGGGAGTGAGGAAGGCAGTCGCCCCTGAGGAGTGTGTGATGATGTGTGGCGGGTGCAGACTCACCTCTTGTGGTAGGGATCCTCATACTCCGGCATCATGTGTATGTCCCACTCCTTCAGCGAGCTCTCGTTCAGCTGCCTGCAACACAACCAGTCACCCATCAGTAAGTGCATATGGATATAAAACTAATTAAAATTACATCGCTGACAAAAAAAACTGGATTAGGTTACAGGCCCACGAATCCTGGATTTATGAATTCACAGACATGAAGAAAGACAATATACACATTTCCTAGCCTTTTTTATACTCCTCAAGCTGAATACCCTTACTATAAATATAACTAAACACTAAATTATGAGGCGAAAAAAAATTGGGTGTTTTACTTTCAGTATAGTATTTTCTTAATACCTGGATATTTTAATTTTTAAATAAATATATGGCATCTGTTCACCCTTAAATATTTTTCCTGTTTGGAAAAGTCCTGTGTTTATAAGAATAACATAACGTGAGTTTATATTAGGGATGTCCAAAAACGGAGTTAGAACAATATTCTTAAATAATGATGTATAAGTATTGTTACAACTGCCTGGGCATGGAAAGGTTAGCGAAAGGATGTATATCTTAGTAAATCAAAGTAAAATGTAATATTTTCAAATTTGCTTATAATGTTATACATCTATACAGCTTTGTCCTTTACAATTTACCATAACTTCATCAATTACAGTTCTAAGAACAAATAACAAATCAACGCTCAATATCCTATAAAATATTAAAATAATTGCGTTTATCTCGTTAAAAACAATTATACAGTACAACAGTCTATTTAATAAGAGTACACAAACTGTGTATCTCATTAACTGCTCCCACCTCCGCTCCGTCGCCAAGGCGGATCATAGATACAGGAGCATTCGTCCAGGAGCACCCCGATCACTCCCCGCAGTCGCCACGGAGATAGCCACGGAGATAGGTCGCTGTCTCCTCGCTGCCAGTAACCGCTGTAGCCATAGACAAAATATGAAGTAGATCGATCTCACAGGCTGCGCACAACCAATCTCCGTGTCCCAACATTCAACTGCTTTTCTGCCAACACGACTACCAAAAACGGCGTGGATTGGATCTGAGGTTAGAACACTGTTTAGTACAAAAGTGCTTTGAGATGTTTGTATACTTCCTCCAACACATTTGGAATGCAGTTAGATTAAATTAAAATTGGTAAAAGTATTTTATTCATATAAGAGTGCTCGACTTTTGAAAATAAAGATATCAACAAACACGTTCATCACTGTTGACCATGTGACTTTGACAGTTGTGTTCCTTTGAGGTAGGTCATTGTTGGGTACACGCGCAGAAGACGAATAAGCGGTCAACCTCATTTTTAGTCTATGGCTGTAGCACGCCGAATCACCAGGGACACTCGCCAGACACCGGCGTCCACAATGCTAAGCAAAACTCTCTTAGGCAGGGTAAATTGCTGTATTTATACTTGTGACAATACTTCCTAAATTATTTCACACTAAGCACGCCCAGAGAAGACCTAACTATCGCTGTTCAGACGCACGAATCATCGGCGTTCTAAGGCAGCCTGACCCGGGAAGGGGGGCAAGGGACCGCCAGTTCACAAGTAACATGCAGAATGTACATTAAGTAACGCAACAAAAGTAAAGGGCCGTAACGAGGGATTCAGTGGGTGTATTTTCATACTGTCTGCTTGAGCTTGTACTCAATTGGTCGGGAGTTTTTTTTTACAAAACTTTCACATGACTACCCTTATGTCTAGTCGATAATCGAGTTCATGCATGTGTGCTGTAGCATAACAGGCGTCAGTGTATCAATGGAGGTTCGAATTATGTGCGGCAGAGGCGGTGAAGTAGTTAGACTACTCCTCTCACCTAGGCGAACTTGGTTCGATTCCCGGCGGAGGTTGCTCCCGGATTTTCGCATGTAGTAATCGTGCCGGACGATGCCGCTGTTCGGTGGGTTTTCTCGGGGAACCTCCTTTCATTCCGGCGCTGTTTCATTCTTCGCTTCACCCTCATCGGCTCTCAAGACCTCAATGTTAAGAGCCGCTCAAATCTCTTTACTCTTCACTCATTCGAATTCTGTGCCGCAGCTCTGGAATATATGTTACAGAAGTGGCGTAAACAGTGTCCTTCACATAACCTCACATGAAGATATCAAAGGGTGTTTGAGTTTGGCGACCGCAGAAGCCAAGGAATCGGACCACCCCGACAAACAGAATGGTGCGGAAATATCTGTCCAGAAGCTGACGCACGAGAAGTGCCCAGTGCGGAGGAGCTCCATCGTGTTGAAACATGACGTGCGGCTGAAATTCCAGTAAATTAGAATTCGCAAATTGTTCTAACATAACCAGGTACACAGTCGAAGTGATTGATTGTTCCACAAAGAAAAAAGGGCCAAGTGTGTGGTCGTGCGTAAGGCCGCACCACACATTAACTTTGAGACTGTCTCTCACGTGGCCAGAAGACGTGGTTTTTCCGAACCCCATATCCGCACATTGCGACGAATAACATTTCCTGATACACGAAACGTCGCTTCATCCGAGAACAGGATTTTTCACAGAAATGCACTGTCATCAACTACCATGTTCAGCACTATCACTGAAAACTCCAGGCGGTTTGATTTGTCCGTGTCCTTCAATGACTGAAGAGCTCGACTTTATAAACGTACGGTTGCAAGCGTTGGCGTAACATTTTGCAGATTGCTGAGGGGGGATTCTGCAGCTTCCCTGATGCACGGCGAATTTGGTGGGACTTCGCAGGGAACTCGTGCGGATTGCCTCAACGCTGCCTTCAGCAGCACAGGGTTTTCCTAGTTTAGGGTTATTCGCTAAACTGCCTGTTCCCTTGAATTACTCGCACCATTTCATGATGTCATATATGGATGGTGCATCTCGTCTGCCGTAAACCCTTCTCAATTTCCGCTGCATCTGCGTTGGCAACTTCGTCTCTATGTGTCACTAAACACACATGCCTTTTCCTTGCTATCCAGTACGTCACCAAAACTCCTGACGTCTGCAAATCAGAAACATAAAACGGAACTATATTATTGTTTATGGATTTGGTATTTCAGCCATTTACTTTTAAGACATTACTTTATGTACACTCGTGTGTATATATAACACACATATATATATATATATAACATACACAAAATATCACTGGACTATAAAATCCGAGGAAGGCAAGAATTTAAAAGAATATCAAGAACTTCATCTAAAAATATAATGACATTATACACTGTACAACTTAAACTTACCTGCCTACAATTACGAAATAATCTTGACTGCCGAAAATTCTTGCGAGGTGTTCAAATGTGAACGAACTGATTATGTTAGAGAACTTGATCTAAGCAGGGTAACATTGCGGAGATAAACTCATATAAAGTAAATTCACGTACACCGCTCCTCTTACTCACCATAATCTTACACTTGCATATGTACATGCATATGAATGTACACTTCGAATAGTTTCATTACCACAATATTTTCTACGTTACATTTGACCAAATTTGAATCATATTCAACTTACAACAAACAATATTCAGAAATATTTTTAAACTGTCAACCGAAAAATTAATGTGATTAAGAGGAATTTAAAAGAAAATATCTCGTAAATAAAACATGCTGTGTTGATATAGTAATGGATTCAGTAAAAATAAATATAAATTTACTACTATATATATATATATACATATATATAATGGTACATTTTACCAAATAAAAGTTTTTCCTTGAGGCTGTTTTGTTTACAGTAAAAAAAAATCACTCCATAAAAATCGTTATTGTTACAAATCGTTATTTTGCTGATACTAAATGGTAGAGGGTCTC
>NQII01001449.1:306997-496086 GCA_002778355.1 Clitarchus hookeri | reverse complement strand
ACTGGTTGATTTGTTGGTCAATGGCCACACAATGTATTATTTGCATAATATTATTGGGTTAATGACAACATGACACCATAGAGCTTGTATATGGGTATATTAAAAGCAGTTGGGGGTCAGTTCTGAAGCTTAGTTTGACTGCAGCTGATGTGAAAGGTGCATTGTCTCAGTGTCTCAGTTTTTGAAAGCATTTACAAAATATTATTGTGACAAATGTTGCGCGTCCAGCAAAAAAACCTATAGCAGTACTGCCATCGACTTCTTCGAGCATGACACTGAGAGTGCCAGCGACTTCTTCTGATGGGTCACTAGCAGCAGTACTCCTTCGACTTATTCGAATGGGTCACCTACAGAAGTGTCACCATCAACTTTTCTTGTCATGACGCGAACAGCATCTTTGATTTCTTCATGCATTGCGCCAACAGCACCTTCGACTTCTTCAGGCATGGCACCGACAGCACGGTTGACTTCTCAGGCATGGTGCTGACACCAACATCTATTTATTCAGGCTGGTGTCGACAGCACTATCGAATTCTTCACGCATGGCTTCGGCTGCACCATCGACTTCTTCAGATAGATAACCTACCGCAGTGATACCACCGATGATTCTTCGTTGCTGTTACAATGACAAGATTATTCTCTACAGCCAAAGTTCGAGGAAGAATGAAATCTACTTGTGTAAATGTTTATTTCTGTGTTATGCAACTATATCACAAGTGCAAACATCTGTTCAAAAGCGGCGATAGCCTAAAGAGACAAAAAAATAACTGGAAATATAGGGTTTCTGCAGCTAAGAAACGATCTGTACCAGCTGCTGGCAGAACCAGATCAAATGAATTCTACTATAAACAATTAGAATTCAAGGGAACTTTAAAAAATAGTGTGGTTGGTAATACATTTTTTGATACAAAAAACATACATACATACCTTGGCCGCATTAAACAAAGGATAATCAATCAACTAACAGAAAAATTTTTACGTAGGATCCATAAAGAATCATGTTTGGCTGGAGTGTACCTACGAAAAGCCACGGTCTTTCAATGAAGCCATTAGTCGGCGAGAATTAAAGACTTCAAACGAAGTATTGTAAAATATTGATATCATTCCATGGGCTGTAAAGGCCTTAAAAGAAAAACTTTGTCAGGAAGAAGAAGAATATACCGCTAAGATATCTGGTTGGACGCTTGCTAGCGCAGACTATTTTGAGCTATGTATAAGCAGATTACAGTCACTACATGAATAGTGAGCATGCTGCTGTGAATACGTAATATGAATGCATGGAATATGAAGGGATTCGTTTTTTATTATTGTTGTCTGAAGTATATATATATATTTATATAGTACCAATGAAATAATATTTTATTCCTCATTGGTGTTGTAACCTGCCCTAGCATGATTTTCCATAATTTTCATCACCCTCATTTTAAAAAAAAAGCTTAGTATTCCTGTTAGCCATACGTGCTGCTCGCTGCTATTCGCACAATTCCAGGATGGATTACATTCTTTTCATCTTCCTTCCAGTTACCTCTTTATCCATGGTACATGCATTTCTGAATTCCAAATCCAGCACATTGAAGAAAATATGAACAGGCCAGCGCCTTGTTGCTGATTTGACAGAATACTTCCTCACCATTTGGTCCATTATGACAACGCCGAATTATGTGCCATTCTAATACTGGATAGTCACAGGAGTCTTATGGTCAGCAATTTTCACACTTGGATAGAGTGAGCTGAGGAGGATCACATTTTTATTAAACCTTTCCATGATACACTGTCAGTGTGGGGTCTCTGTGTATGTACACATATGTGCAATGCAACTGCTGTTTGCAGTTTTAAGAAGAAGCTTGAACCTTCCTCCTGGTGAGATTCACAGTGTCTACTAGGCTTGTTATCTTTCTTGTGGACGAGACTGTTCTAGAGAAGAGAAATAGTTGTCTGTAGTAACATTTCTGCCACTTGCAAATATGGTTCAAGGAGACATATAACTACGTAAGTGCCAAGTAGCTGATCATGGGGTCGATCAATTATTTTCAAAGGTAAGGAAACCCGCTGACTAAATATTTAGAGTCAATATCTGTTGCTATCTAGAATTTGATCCAAAATCTATCTCACTTATTGGCCATGTATTGTGCAAATGGACATATATCTTCCATTAGGAGCAGCTGCTCATCCACAGAGATATTTATACCAAGCTTGTAGCATTAAATGCTATTTAGTACGAACCCATTCGACACAAATTACATTAGTGCAAACTTGTCGGTGTATATGTGTTCACTTCGTGTAAGTCACTTATCAAAGCGGAGAAATCACATTATTTCGCAAAATCTATTTAGTGCCGTGGTTTGCGTAAAGAAACTTGGACCCCAGGTACTTGACCAAAATGTAGACAGCTCCAGGCCTTTTGCAGCATTAGCCTCGAACTTAAATGATTGAAATGAAGGCTTCAAGTTCTGCGAGTATCATAGTCCTTGTGTCATATTGTAATGCAACAGTCTCCACGCCCTTGGAGGAGAATTATCTGTGATCTGTCTCCAGGCGTGAAGCGTAGGACCATTTTTTTTATTATTCCTCATTTTGAGCTTTCCGTCTACTAGAAAGGTTGTTCCCAAAGTCAATCACCTCGCACTATGATCCATTCGTAGCATCATCAATATCAACAATAGGGGGCGTTGCATGTACATTCGGCACAGAACTTCGAGGTTACATCGGTACTACTCTTCGATCGAGAAACAATTGCGTCCAAAGATCTCGTATCTCTATCGCGGTTGCAGGTGGCATCTCTTCCAATGAGAAACAATTAATCTGTTTCACATGTTGTATTATCTTGCACCTACGGCTACCTCTACCACGGTCAGCTCTTCTTCGCATTGCCTGAGCACGATAATATAGTGAGGTGAGTTAAACTTCTTCCACTTCCATCTGGGAAGCTTGCTGCATAGCAATGTGTTCTCTTCTCTATAGTGTCTCTGAACGAATGATAGTCTGTGATGGTTGCTGGACTTCAGCATCTTGTAAATTTTGCAGCTCCTTATCAGAATCTATGCCTAGTGCTGGGGGAGCGTCCGCAATTGCATGTTTTAAATTCATTTTTAAATAATCCTTTTAGTAATTTTTAAATAAAATATTAATTAATTTTTTTAATATATTGTTATGAAATATTTAGGATTTTTGACAATTGTTTTGGTTCAAGGTTAAAGGTCACCAGGTTAAGGCCAAAGGTGAATGTTACCTGGATCTAATATGGCAGTAGTAGTAGGTTATGTAATATGCTTTCTGACATTTATGAATTTATGTAATTTTCACAATTTTTCTGAAGTTTTGGCTTTAAGGTCAATCAAGGTCATGGTTATTGGTTCAAGATCATAGGTGTAGGTCAAGGACACCTGGGTCAAACATGGTGGTTGGGTGATGTTATAATATGATAGTTTGTTGGTTCCAGTCCCTTGTCACCTCTTAGCCCGATCAATTAAAATTTTAATGTTAATTTGTTTAAAAATATATTTTGTTATAATTTTTTTATTAATATTTTGGGAATTTTTCTAGATTTTTTTGGAATTTCTAAAAAAAATTTGAATTTTTTTGGGATTTATTGTGGTAAAGGTCAAATTTCACTGGGGTCAAGGTCAACCATAAAGGTCAGGGTCACCTGGATTTAATATGGTCGACAAGATTGCTGACAGAACCAATATGGCTGACAGAACCAAGATGGCTGATGGTTATGTGTTTCTCCGATACTGGATCCTGTGTATCGTTTTGGCATACCCTATGCCTATAAATTCAATATCGCCATCGTGCTCTGCACTCGAGAAGCGAACTTCCCAAATACGTCCGATGGTTCGAAAGTTGCTTTTCTGCGGCTTGCTTTAGCAGCTGGGAGGCTCGGTGCATTTTTTGAGGAAAAAACGGGAAATGTTAAAGAAAAAAGAGAATTTTTGAGGGAAAGGGGATTTGGAAAAGAGTAATTTTGAAGGGAAAAAGAGAAATTTTTTGTGAAAATATCAGCTGGAGACCGTAATAACAGAGCATAAACAGCTCCGAGCTCCGATCCTGGATCCCAATGGCACCAACTCATATTTTCCTTTTTCCTTATACTTTCCGGGTTTAAACTCCGGAGGGTGTGGAAAAAGGCGGGTTTCGTAGACTGTCAGTGGTTTTTTCGCAGTGTTGTGATAGCTTCTTCTATCTCATGCAATCCATTACTTCTTAACAAATATATTTATTTTCGTTTTTTGAGACAGCAGCTTATTTTGTTCCACCCTAAAATACCTAGGGATCGCATCTCTCTGTATGCAATTGAACACTTACTTCCAAAGGGGTAATTTTGACCCCTAAAGATTCTAGTCGCGGCTCCAAATCTGTATATTTTCTCAAATTATTAGACCCTTCTATAATTTTACCAAAATTATGTTGTAGACAATTTATAAAGTCTGGTTCGTCTGGTTTAACAAACAACTATAATAACGAAATATTTTGGTCCAAAAACATTGCGAATACATTTATCATACCTAGAGTGACTGACGAGGGCCAAAATGACCCCTACATCAAAGTGAAGCAACGGTAAATGAATGCCAATAATGTTCTTGATTTATTAATATGTAATATTAGCTCATATACATATTTAATATTACAATTTTTATATGAATGAAAATTGCCCAGGATATATCTGGGATGGAATGTCCGGGAAGGAAACCATTATAAGTGTCTTCTTACATAGTTGCGGTTGTCTATTATTACAAAGCGATTATTCATATCCTCTATCGACAGTTACTGAGTTACTTGTTTCCAGTTACTTTTATGATTGCGATAGTGACAGTATTTTTTTAATATACATTGAGGACAGGCTGTGAAATATTAGCGAATGTATTTTGTTTTAGTGTTTTACATTAGCTGTTAAGCAAAAGTTGCTTATTTTTTCATACAATTCAAACTCTAGATATTATTGGGTGATAAGTGGAGTGTATGATGGCTCGTCGCCATGGACTAATAACATAACCGGCACTCTGGTATTTTTGGGATATTCGTGAAACAAACTCATGTAGAGAAAATAATAACGACTTGTCTAGTGGTGATGAATATGTACTACAGAACAGCGATAGAGACATAGATTCTGATGAAGAGCTGGAAATGTTACAAGATGCTGAAGTCCAGCAACTATCACAGAATACAATTCCTTTAGAGACACTTAAGAGAAGAGATCACATTGCTATGCAGCAAGCCTCCCAGATGGAAGTGGATGACGTTTAACTCGCCCCACTAGATGATCGTGCTCAGACAATGTGAAGAAGAGCTGGCCGTGGTAGGGGTAGCCGTGGTTCCAAGAAAATACAACATGTGAAACAGATTAATTGTTTCTCATTGGAAGAGATGCCACCTGCAACCGCGATAGAGATACGAGATCTTTGGACGCAATTGTTTCTCGATCGAAGAGTAGTAGCGATGTTACCTCGAAGTTCTGTGCCGAATGTACATGCAACGCCCACTATTGTTGATATTGATGTTGCTACGAATGGATCATAGTGCGAGGTGATTGACTTTGGGAACAACCTTTCTAGTAGACGGAAAGCTCAAAATGAGGAATAATAAAAAAAATGGTCCTACGCTTCACGCCTGGAGACAGATCAGAGATAATTCTCCTCCAAGGGCGTGGAGACTGTTGCATTACAATATGACACAACGGCTATGATACTCGCAGAACTTGAAGCCTTCATTTCAATCATTTAAGTTCGAGGCTAATGCTGCAAAAGGCCTGGAGCTGTCTACATTTGGGTCAAGTACCTGGTGTCCAAGTTTCTTTACGCAAACCACGGCACTAAATAGATTTTGCGAAATAATGTGATTTCTCCGCTTTGATAAGTGACTTACACGAAGTGAACACATACACACCGACAAGTTTGCACTAATGTAATTTGTGTCGAATAAGTTCGTACAAAATAGCATTTAATGCTACAAGCTTGGTATAAATATCTCAGTGGATGAGCAGCTGCTCCTAATGGAAGATAGGTGTCCATTTGCACAATACATGGCCAATAAGTGAGATAGATTTTGTTTAAAATTCTAGATAGCAACAGATATTGACTCTGAATATTTAGTCAGCGGGTTTCCTTACCTTTGAAAATAATTGATCGACCCTATGATAAGCTACTTAGCACATACANCACTTACGTAGTTATATGTCTCCTTGAACCATATTTGCAAGTGGCAGAAATGTTACTACAGACAACTATTTCTCTTCTCTAGAACAGTCTCGTCCACAAGAAAGATAACAAGCCTAGTAGACACTGTGAATCTCACCAGGAGGAAGGTTCAAGCTTCTTCTTAAAACTGCAAACAGCAGTTGCATTGCACATATGTGTACAAACACAGAGACCCCACACTGACAGTGTATCATGGAAAGGTTTAATAAAAATGTGATCCTCCTCAGCTCACTCTATCCAAGTGTGAAAATTGCTGACCATAAGACTCCTGTGACTATCCAGTATTAGAATGGCACTTAATTCGGCGTTGTCATAATGGACCAAATGGTGAGGAAGTATTCTATCAAATCAGCAACAAGGCGCTGGCCTGTTCATATTTTCTTCAATGTGCTGGATTTGGAATTCATAAATGCATGTACCATGGATAAAGAGGTAACTGGAAGGAAGATGAAAAGAATGTAATCATCCTGGAATTGTGCGAATAGCAGCGAGCAGCACGTATGGCTAACAGGACTACTAAGCTTTTTTTTTNAGAATGTAATCCATCCTGGAATTGTGCGAATAGCAGCGAGCAGCACGTATGGCTAACAGGAATACTAAGCTTTTTTTTTTAAATGAGGGTGATGAAAATTATGGAAAATCATGCTAGGGCAGGTTACAACACCAATGAGGAATAAAATATTATTTTATTGGTATTATATAAATATATATATACTTCAGACAACAATAATAAAAAACGAATCCCTTCATATTCCATGCATTCATATTACGTATTCACAGCAGCATGCTCACTATTCATGTAGTGACTGTAATCTGCTTATACATAGCTCAAAATAGTCTGCGCTAGCAAGCGTCCAACCAGATATCTTAGCGGTATATTCTTCTTCTTCCTGACAAAGTTTTTCTTTTAAGGCCTTTACAGCCCATGGAATGATATCAATATTTTACAATACTTCGTTTGAAGTCTTTAATTCTCGCCGACTAATGGCTTCATTGAAAGGCCGTGGCTTTTCGTAGGTACACTCCAGCCAAACATGATTCTTTATGGATCCTACGTAAAAGTTTTTCTGTTAGTTGATTGATTATCCTTTGTTTAATGCGGCCAAGGTATGTATGTATGTTTTTTGTATCAAAAGTTATTACCAACCGCATTATTTTTTAAAGTTCCCTTGAATTCTAATTGTTTATAGTAGAATTCATTTGATCTGGTTCTGCCAGCAGCTGGTACAGATCTTTTCTTAGCTGCAGAAACCCTATCTTTCCAGTTCTTTTTTTTTTGTCTCTTTAGGCTATCGCCGCTTTTGAACAGATGTTTGCACTTGTGATATAGTTGCATAACACAGAAATAAACATTTACACAAGTAGATTTCATGCTTCCTCGAACTTTGGCTGTAGACAAAAATCTTGTCATTGTAACAGCAACGAAGAATCATCGGTGGTATCACTGCGGTAGGTTATCTATCTGAAGAAGTCGATGGTGCAGCCGAAGCCATGCGTGAAGAATTCGATAGTGCTGTCGACACCATGCCTGAATAAATAGATGTTGGTGTCAGCACCATGCCTGAGAAGTCAACCGTGCTGTCGGTGCCATGCCTGAAGAAGTCGAAGGTGCTGTTGGCGCAATGCATGAAGAAATCAAAGATGCTGTTCGCGTCATGACAAGAAAAGTTGATGGTGACACTTCTGTAGGTGACCCATTCGAATAAGTCGAAGGAGTACTGCTGCTAGTGACCCATCAGAAGAAGTCGCTGGCACTCTCAGTGTCATGCTCGAAGAAGTCGATGGCAGTACTGCTATAGGTTTTTTTGCTGGACGCGCAACATTTGTCACAATAATGTTTTGTAAATGCTTTCAAAAACTGAGACACTGAGACAATGCACCTTTCACATCAGCTGCAGTCAAACTAAGCCTCAGAACTGACCCCCAACTGCTTTTAATATACCCATATACAAGCTCTATGATGTCATGTTGTCATTAACCCAATAATATTATGCAAATAATACATTGTGTGGCCATTGACCAACAAATCAACCAGTNATGTCATGTTGTCATTAACCCAATAATATTATGCAAATAATACATTGTGTGGCCATTGACCAACAAATCAACCAGTTGCCACTTGATTGCAGCTGACCATTCATGTGCAGGTACTGAGATATCACATGCAAGTGTCTGTCTATGACTCTTACATAAGGAGTCAGTCGGCAGGAATCAATATTTCCATAAATCCTTTGCAATCAGCACAACAATGAGAACCACATTCACCACAATCAGCACCGCAAACAGCACCACACACAACACTATCAGCACTGCAATCAGCACCACATGCAACAAATCAGTAGTACAATCAGCGCTGCAATCAGCACCACATGCAACAAATCAGTAGTACAATCAGCGCTGCAATCAGCACCACAATCAGTACCACATTGACCAAAATCAGCTATGCAATCAGCACCGCAATAAGCATCGCAATCAGCACCGCAATCAGCACCACACTTAGCACCGCACCAACCACAAATGACCTCTTACGACCCATAATGGCCCATAATGACCCATAAATTACCCACAATGACCCAAAATGACAAATAATGACCCATAAATGACACATAATGACCCATTAATAACCGCTAACAACCCCTTACCACCCATTATAACCTCTAACGATCCCTAACGAACACTTCCGACCAATAACAAGCCCTAAAGACCCATAAAGACTCATCATGACCCATTTGTATATGACCTTGACCTTTGACTTTAATCCCAGTGGTATTTGACCTTGAACCCAAGAATTCTCTAACAAATTCCAAAAAATTATAAAAATAGTAATTTTTATATTTTGAGTTTAAGATCAAAGGTCACTGGTGTCAAGGGCAAATGACAAAGTCACCGATAAATGGGTTATAATGAGTCCTTATGTGTCGTTAGTGGTTAAACTGGGTCGTAAGGATTCGTTAGGGGTTGTTAGAGTCATTTATGGGCTATTATGAGTCGCTAGGAGTCATTTGTGGTGTGTGTGGTGATAAGTGTGGTGCTGATTGCGGTGCTGATTGCAGTGCTGATTGTAGCTGCGTTTGTGGCTGATTGTGGTGCTGATTGCGGTACAGATAGTGGTGCATGTGTTGCTGATTGTGGTGCTTATTGCAAAGGATTGACCACAGCTGACGTAAAAGTTACGTCGTCTCAGTTTGTGAAAGAATGTATAAAATATTATGTTGCCATCGACTACTTTCGATGGGTCACNCATAAATATTTACACCTGCCAACTGACTCCAGCATGTTGTGTCTCAATACCTGCATGCGATTGATCATGTGGCAACTCAATGATTGGCTGGTCAATGTCCGCACAATGTGTTATTGGCATAATATGATTGTTTTAATTACAACATGACATCATATGGCTTGCATATTGGTACAATATAAGCAGTTAGGTGTCAGTTATGAGGCATAGTTTGACCACAGCTGACGTGAAAGTTACGTCGTCTCAGTTTGTGAAAGAATGTATAAAATATTATGTTGCCATCGACTACTTTCGATGGGTCACCTNCCACAGCTGACGTAAAAGTTACGTCGTCTCAGTTTGTGAAAGAATGTATAAAATATTATGTTGCCATCGACTACTTTCGATGGGTCACCTACAGCAATGTCACCATCGACTTCTTCAGGCATGACGCCGACCACATTTTTGACTTCTTCAGGCATGGTGCCGACAGCACCATCAACTTCTTCAGGCATGGTGCCAACAGCACCATTGACTTCATCAAGCATGGCGCCAAAAACACCATCGACTTCTTCAGGCATGGTGCAGACAGCACCATCAACTTCTTCAGGCATGGTGTCAACAGCACCATCGACTTCTTCAGACATAGTGTCGGCAGCACCTTCGACTTCCTTGGATGGATCACCTACCGCAGTGTTGCCATCGATGACTTCGTCAAGGCTTCGTTGCTGTTTTTTGTGACAAGATGTTTGTCTACAGCCACGACGAAGCATGAAAAAAACTACTTGTGTGAAGGATCCTTCCTAGGCTATGCAACGATGTGACAAGTGCAAACATCTGTTCAAAAGCGGCGATAACCTAAACAGACAAAAAAACTTGAAAGGTATAGTTTTTGCAGCTAAGAACCTGTCTGTGTCAGCTGCTGGCAGAACCACATTGGACGGATTCTACTTTAAACCATTAGAATTCACGGGAACTTTAAAAAAATAATGTGATTGGTAATAATTTGGTTAGTACAAAAAACATACGTACATACCTTGGCCGCATTAAGCAAAGGATAATCAATCAACTAACACAAGAAGTTGACCTAGGTCCCATAAAGAATCATGTTTGACTGGAGTGTATCTACGAAAAGCTACAACCTTTAAATGCAGCCATTAGTCGACGAGCTTTTAAGACTGCGGACATAGCGTTGTACAATGTTGATATCATTCCAGGAACTGTTGAGGCTTTGAAAGAAAAACTTTGTCAGGGAGAAGAAGAAATATATATGGCCAAGGGTTCTGGTTGGACGCTTACTAGCGTATACTATTTTGAGCTGCGTATAAGCATATTATTTTCACCATGTGAAAAGAGAGCATCCTTCTGTAAATACATTACATGAATACTTAAAATCTATAGAAGTTCCTTTTTTTATTATTGTTGTCTGATTAAGTATGTATATATAAATAATTTCAATGAAAATATATTTTATTTATAATATTCGCATATTAGCTCAAATTCACTTTTGGGGCCGCAGTGGCACAGCAGCTAGAGCACTCGCCTCCCACCCAGGCGAACAGGGTTCGATTACCGGCGGGGCGTCTACCCGATTTTCGCACGTGGGAATGTACCAGTCAATGCCGCTGGTCGGCAAGAACGCTCATTTCCCCCGCCATCGCTTTTATACGCTGCTCCATACTCACTCAGCTTCACCCTCATCGACTCTCAAGACACATGTGAGCCACTCGAATTTTTCCATTCCACTCCAATTCATTTTCGTTATTTGACTGTTTTATTTATTATGCTCTGTACCACAATGCTCCTATCTCACGGAGCGGATGCGGCCCGCGCAGGTATAAATAAGTAGTGCGGACGCGCACTCTACCCGCCTCGTCCGAAAACCTTCACTCCACCCCCTGGATTACACGTCGATGTGAGAGTGCGGGCTCGGAGAAAAGTCTACGCGGTCGAGTGCATCCGTATATTGTTCCGGCCCTCGCACTTTCCCACTTCTTGTGAAAGCCTGCATTAGCACAAGCATATAATGGACCTCCGTGTAAAAAATTTCAAACGCCTCAAGGTCACGTTTGACAGTAAGAAAGCATTGCGACGGCGATGGAAAAGAGCGTAAACAAGCTTCATTTGTGCTCTGGTTTCCTTAGAACTTTAAGAGGTTGATATAGGGTTTCAATACAGCAATCTGTTCATAAAAGATACAGCATCGTCGCTGCAGTATAAAACACTGTTTTACAGAAGAATAAATATCTGAAACGGAGAGCTACTTACAGCGAGTTTTGTTGACTTTGACTCTTTTCCAAGACTACGTTTATGATTCAACAACCGAATTTATAAATTGGCACCAGAATATTGCCTTTCAATTTTGTACAGGAAAAATATTTGCATTAAAATATTCTGCAGCTTTTTTTTTTTAATACTCTGACGTGTTGCTTGTCTGCGCTGGCCTTGGCCTGTCCCGCGCGAGCGAGCGGAAGAGGACACAGAAATTATATGATGATTGGTGGTAAGTCAACGGAATGTTTTGAGTGGCAGGCGTGCGATAAACCAAGAAGCGCGTATGTGTTACACCAAGAATTCAGCCGCGCGCTCCTGACCTTGGTTATATTGAATTTATGCGTTTATCTGAAGAACGTTCTGTAATACTGACATCGTTTCTCTCAGCGTGACTCGGGGTGCGTTGAACTTTCCAGAATGCCAGAGCATCTGATAGAAAAGTGTGACAGGCCTCCGAGCCGGGAGTTGATGGGTGGATGAGTGGTTGGAATTTAAGCGATAGAAGACGAGCGAGCGGCAAGGGAAGTGACCAGCGGGAGGAAAATCTGCGACTGCGAGCATCGGCGCAGCGAACAATGCGACTGGCAGGCTGGACCATTGGACTGAATGCGCGAGTGAAAGGGATTACAAATGATGGCAACAATGAGACTGAGAGTGTGTTAATGATGAGTATATGTTAATTGACTATCGCCAAGCAGATACATTAAGAAGGACGTTAATTAGAGTTAAAATAGACGTTCAATATTGTGTTCAACGAGAAATAAAAAGAGTAATATAGGAGACAGATAATTTAATGATATATATAAAACCTGAGTAAATAAATTAAAATCAAATTTAGTTATTAAATTATTATTAACACCTTCATACCTCACGAACTCGGATACGCTCCTCAGGCGTCGTGCAACAATAAGCATAGACACAACTGCTTACAGTGAGATACACATGACAAACAGGGAGGTCCCTGAAAAATTCCCGTTGGTCAGTATCTACATGCGGGCTGGGGCACCATCAGCTGCGTCTGAAAGAAGCCTAATTTTTATAGGTCCATTCAAGTGACAAAATATCTTCTCCGCCAACACAAGTTCAGTTACCAAAGGAAATCTACGTGCACGTAAGATATTGAAGTCTGACCTGCGAAAGAATTATTTCGCGAAAAACAGGTGACCATAGCTTTTTCGCTGTCTAATGAACACTTTTAAAATCAACATAAAAAAATACAGCTTTCCGTAATTGCATACAATTAGAAGTTAATTGTTGGTGGCATGAACGTAGTAATGTTGAAAACTACTGAAATTATGGGAAATAGTTGTATAAATCAACAAAATAATAAATAATCAAATTCCCAATCACACAAACAACACAAAGTCACTATTAGCATAAAAGATATGAGCGATTAATCACATGTACGTAATCTAAAACGAATGGGTTCCAAATTTTTGTTATCGTATAATATACAGAAATATTTACGTGGTTTCAGTTGAACGTTTGTAAAATAACTCTATTGAAGCACATATTTACGTGAATTCAAAGATAACTTTTATGCCTCACTAGTTTTTTTTTTGTACATTCTTTGTTTTATTTTATTTATTGTTTGTTCCATTTCAGTAAAGAGCAGTGATTTTCGCTTTCACCACTCCTAGTATATAAAGCAATTACGCTATTTGCCACGAATATAAAATTAATTAATCTTTTTATTCTGTTAAATGCTGTTAGTATTTTATTATTTCGCATTGCTTAAACCAGTGTCCACAGCAATAGTTTTCGTTAGTTTTTTTTATTCTTTAGTGCAAGAATGGATGTAAGAATAATATACTCATATTTCGAAAAAACGCCACTGCGCCTTTTGATCAACGAGCGGGCGCTAGTCGTTAGATCCCTTGGTATATCAATAATTTTTACACGCGGCTACGGGATAATACACGAAGGACTGGATAAATAAACCGAGCGGGACTTGCAGGATTGTTCATTTAACGGCAAACAAACGACAACGGTGGTCCATTGTAGCCGGCCACGTGTTCCCCGCCGTCGTCGCTAAGTAAACAGTGGCCCATTAGTCAGTTTGCCGATACCTGGTCAACTGCCGGCGCGTTTGCCAGAGGATTTATCCAGTTTAGCTCCGCCGTCGCTCTGGCCAATATTGAGTTCGTAGCTCTCAGCTTGCGGTTCACCAATGAAGAGAGACAGGGAAAAATTTGCTAGCTGAGTGAATTGTGGACCGGACCTTACATTCGCTTGTATACTCGGGCAGGTATCAACTGTCCAATGGCTGCTTGATTACATAGCGAGAGGCCGTAATTCGGACTACATTTAATTGCCTCTTTGTTATTGGCTTATTGCTCTCGAGCAGGTGTCAAACAGGTCGTTGGCCAATAGTAAGAGTAACACAAATTTAGAAAAGTGTTTGAAGTCTAACTTATTCTGAAATGAATCGGCGAATTGTTCAGGTCTCGACCAGCATATGGGGCCACCTGTTTTTTTTTACGAAAATATTTACGTGGAGGCTAGAATTAAATTTCCTATGTGCACACTTGCAGTCTTAATTTGACAATTGTTCGCTTCTCTTTGTGTGAAGACAGTCTGGTACATGAGTGAACTGATTAGAATTACGTTTCTCCTACACTGACCGTCCTTGGACAAGGCGCGTAACAATTCAAATGATCCAGTCACGAAAAAGATTCTGAACTAAACTGCGCTGGAACAAAACTTGTCCTCAAATCTTTCCGTGAAAAAAAAAAAAAGATGCCTCTACCAATAAATTATACGCTTAGTGGGTAAAAACTGTTCACGGTAAAGTGAGCGCTTTTGAGATTAACCTTTCAATAAAATTAATTACTGCCCGTAACCGCTCACGTATATGCTACAGTACACACTGGCGTGTCGGCTACCAGCTAAGTTGTTAGTGAATAAAGAAAAATAATTCTACGGTTTAATTTTGTATTGAGAGAGTGGCGTATAAATGTATAGCTGCTGAAGACAATGTTTCCTGATTTTACTGAAAAGTACATTGATTTACATATTACTATAGACCCAAGAAATTCGCGAATTCATTTGAGCACAAGCTAGACTTCAAACACGTGTACCCTTGAGATCCTTTTCCAATTGGATATCAGTTTGTAAACCACGCTCCACAAGAATTTGAGCCAATAAATAACCTGCAGGAAAATAAGGACAGAATCCCGTGTTACCTGGTCTAGGGCAAAACTGGAGTGACAGCCAATGTACAACTAACTGATCTTTGAGTCCACAAAGGATTGTGGAGTCTAGCTAGCTTGTTGCCTCTTGAAACTACGAAATTTTCGGGTCTCCACATATTAGCTACACGTTACCTTACCTACATATTTGACAGCTTCGCTTGAATGACGCTCGAATGAAGTTAGACTGTTCATGGCAAGGTTTATCTTACATGAGGCAGAAAGATACGAGATTATAAAAACATTAGATCTTAAACAGAGCTTTAAAACTGCCAAATTAACCGTGAACATATGCCTGTGCCCTATAATTAGGGGCAGTGATATTTCGCGAAAAGATTTCTAGACAAGAGACTATTAAAATAACTGTGGGGTCGTCCAGCATTTTTGATTGGCTGAAGGATGTTCTGGTTGGTGTTAACTGTTTGCACGCTAATCACGAAGGTAGTGTGTCGGACTTGCGGAATTATTAGTGGCTCGGTCAAATGCGGAAACGACACCAGCAGGCAATGGAAGTATGACAAGAGCCGAGGTGCATGTATAGTATTGACGTCTACTGTATGCTCCAATTTATTCGTGAAAAATCAGTGGTCCTATCTATAATGCACGTGTAGCGGTTGTTAAAATCATTTACCTCCCATATCCTGCAGCATTCAGCACCTCTTCAGAGGTCAGTTAAATGCCCACGCGAGTTTAAATTGCTACACCTTTCGCCTGTTTTTGTATGAACGAAATATGCGTTTGTGGAGCCAGTGATTTATCACGTTAAAATGTAAGCACATGGTAGGCTTAAAAACTCTATGAACAAACAGACAATTTCATTTTGTCATTGGTCACCTTCTGCACGAGAAGCCGTTTCCGTTTTAAACCGGGCCAATTAGAATTCAGCAACTATGGCAGTTAACCAACGTGATTCGCGTACTAAGATTAACGTGCCAATGTAGCCAATACATAATGGTAGACAACCATACAGTGTTTTAAAATATAACTTGTTTCGAAGTATATTCACGAAATTTCACTGCCACTATGCCTTACCCGAAATAAATTTTCATATAATGGGAACCGTGTTTTTCCTTAGATACTTACACTCAACTGGTAACATAAGAACGGTGCTTTCATTCAAAACATATCATTAATAATTGCAGAGTAAGTTTATAAAAGTTTATAAAAAATTTGGTTTACTTATTTACCTTTATTGAAATACAAGTAATTCATACTTTAAATGTGGTTGTATTAAATTGTATTGTCCGTGAAATGATACGATTTCACCCCGCCACAGTTTCAAAATAAACTGTATAAATACAGAAGTGTAACTGCACACCGACGGATTTTCTTAATACAGAAGAAAGAGCAGGATTTTATGAAGATAAAAATCCTCATTTCTGTGAGAAATCTTCCTTAATCCTGAAGGGGAAAATTTTACGCAGCCACAGATCATGTAATATTACTCTTCTTCCAGTAAAAGCAGAGCGAAAAAATATCACACGGTGAAACTCAGTAACTGTAATGAGCGTGCAACTGAGATCTAAAACTTAACTGCTAGTATAAATAGAGTAGAACTACTATCTCAGAGAATGTAAACCAAGCCGGAGGGTGGGTTCATTTCGTGAGAAATGTAATGTTCTTCTTGAGAAAATACGGACTTGATAAAGTTCTTTCCGCGATTTGCAAAGAAACCGCGACGCCGCATTTTGTGGTAACTACAGCGTAAATGTCATTGGTATCAGTTTTAAATAAAATGATATAACAGTGGATTACTTGTAAACAGTGTTAAAGTTAGACGCACGCAACGAAATATAAATAGTGGAAGTCTGTAGGAGTCACAGACATAACATGAGAACAACCGTTGTAAAAAAAATGCACAACTGTAGAAAATAAATTCCTCCTAGAATTTATAAAAAAAAACATTTATTTAATTTTTTTTTGCATAAGACAGCATATATATTCTCCCCAGAAAATAAAATAGTATTTCTGAGCAACTCACTGTAGTGAACATGACCAGAGTTGTAATATCATTTAAATTATAAATTAATATTTTCATACAGGCAAACAGCGCAATTTTAGCTTACATACATTTATAAAACCATCAACGTGTGCTTTCAAGCATATAAATTTTTCAAATCACTAAAAAAAATTAAGAAGNNTATATATATAGGCTTAAATTACAACTTTTTGAAATATACTTGGTGGAGTTGAATGTTCGTTTCTTAGCCATATATCCTGACCGTCTCCTAGGGCAGTGTAAGTAGTATTTTGACCCGGTTTCAAGTCCCGACATAGAGCGTTGTAATTGTTTACATATTTGGTGGTACTGTCTCATTCCCACACTGCCAAAGTGAATAATAAACCACGGTACAACATTCCGCTCAGTAGCCCCGAGTACGACACAGTTTTCATCACCGCGCCGATCCCTTCCTGCAATTCATGCTAGATTTTTCCCTTGGCAAGGTGGTGCAGTGGTAAACCAACGGAATCGCACTCGGAAGGACACGGCTTCGATTCCCGGCCTGATGATCCTGATTTAGGTTTTCCATATTTTCCCGAAATCACTCTAGGCGAATGCTCGGATCGGTCCTTACCACAGTCCAATTACTTCGTATTTAATGACCTCGCTGTCGACGAGACCACTGAGTACTTAAGTGAGCGAATTGAGTGAAGAGATTTGGGCGGCTCTTAACACCGACGTAGCGAGAGCCGATGGGGGTGATTGAGGTAAGTATGGAGTGGCGCCGAAATGAAAGGGCGGGGGAAACAGGAGGTCCCCAAAAAAAAACTCACCGACCAGCGGCATCGTCCGGCACAATTTCCACATGCGAAAACCCGGTGACCGATGTAACTCGCAATATCGTCTATTTTGTAAGAGCCAATGGACAATGTTGCCTCGCTTTTTCACGAGATACTTCTTACAGTTTTTTCCATCGATATTCGGTATCGCATTGTAGGTTTGAAAATCGACCAAACCTATGAACGATTCCCCCTCTAGGTCGAGTGGAGGAAAATGTACAGCACGCATCTCGGAGCTACGACCCATCAAGGCAAGTGTTATCGACATGACTGATGGTTTCTGGTCCATTTATGGCCACTTTATTCAATTATTTGTAAAAACGAACAAGAAAGCGAAGATACAATTGTCCGTAGTTCCTTGTGTTCGGCATTTTCTCCGTCTCGTAGTTGTAAGTTAGTTTACAATTGTTCAGGTACCACCTCAGTTCGGGTAGAGGACGCANATGAACAAGAAAGCGAAGATACAATTGTCCGTAGTTCCTTGTGTTAGGCATTTTCTCCGTCTCGTAGTTGTAAGTTAGTTTACAATTGTTCAGGTACCACCTCAGTTCGGGTAGAGGACGCAAATTCCCAAAGCCACGCCCATAAACCAAGGTCTTATGATTTTTTCTCGAACATCCAAGATTGAGGACGTAGAAGGCAAGAGAGTGAAAAGGGGTGGGAGAGGGACAAGAAGGAATTTAAGAGCATGAGAAAATCATAATGGCATGATAGAGAATGAAAATATCAAGATGGAATAACAGAGCATGAAAATAACACAACGGAATGTTAGAGTAGGAGGTTTAGAATAGGGAAAAAAGGAAAAAGGGTAAATTCTGATGGGAAAACCCAGATGGCAGCTGTTGACGAGGAATGACAGAGTATTAGGTCGTTGTGTCATTTGCTCACCACTATGACCGCAGCTCCTGCTGTCGTCCCCTGCCAGGAACTAGTTGTGCCAGATCTGTCTAGATCATTCTTCTTATCGAGTACAGAAATGAGACTATTTATACTGAAAAAAGACGCCAAGAGCTACTTATAAACGTCAATGAAATTGCACACGGAAATTTTTCTGCAATTTAAAAACATTGCTGGAAATAAGGATATGTTTTAAAAATTTTATTTTTGGCTACACATGAATTTTTGTAAAATAACATTTGCTAAGCGTGCCTTAAAATGAATTAAATCAAGACCCTTGAGTTTCCCTTATTAAATGTTCAGCAAACAGTTCGGTTTATTTAGTTTGTATATTACAATAACGTTAAAATTTTAACATTGACATGTCATTCTGCAAAATCAATGCAGTCTAAGAAAATTCTATTAAAAAATAAATGTCATAGGTAATGTCTACAAGTTTAAGAGTATGTGGAGAAAATATAATGCAACAAAATTTTTTTCGTTGCCAACGCCCTTAAGAGCTCTGTGCTACAAGGCCAGATTTTTCCAACAGTTCGGACGTTATTATGTATTTAGTCCTCTATTTATTACCTAAAATACATGACAATTTAATATGGCCTGTAGTAATTCGAAGACTTCGTGCCTGAAAATGGCGTGGCCTATTCCTTGTTTACACGTAAGGATCACAAAGGAGGTTGTTCACGCACAGCTCGAAATGCCAAAGCGCATCACACTCGAGATTTTATGTGTTGAGTGATATCCAAATGAGAAAACAATGCGCGTAAGTCCAAAATGCGCCAGGCAAGCCGGGAGAGTCCACTGAAGCTGCACAAAGGGGTGGGGTTATTCAGTTTAATATTGACAGCGACCGAGTACGGTTCGGCGAGAGCTGCTCCTGTCAAAAAAAATGTAAGTCGCGCAGCACGGCCTTTAGCAGCGCGGTAGTAGAGAGCTGTGTTATCAGTTTGGTTGTATATCACCAGCAGTGTCACGTGCTTTCCCTCCCTCGAGAGACGAGCGATCGGGAGGGTCTTCCCCTACACTGCCGGGGAGGCAGCTACGTTCCCTCTCTCGTAAATGCGTTGAGATTATTTTCTCATTTGAACTTTACGTGAGCTGTGTATGTCTGCGTTTTAAGTTAGTCATTTCAATGACAGTGTCCAATATATGTGACGTTACACAAGAAAATTTTTTTTATTGATTTACAATCCAAACAGTAGAAAATAGCGTCCAGTAAAGAAGGTCCCTTGCGTATGGGATACATAATTTATTGTTGAGACTATATTCTCCAGTCTCATAAGCAGTTGTTGCCAATAACATGAAAAACAAAACACTTTATTATTGGTTCCGATATATGCCAGAGCGCAACAGTGTATTCGCGGCTTCTTCAGACTTTTTGAAAGAAACCTTTGAAAATCCCTCTATCTATAACGTGTTTGGTTGTTTCCCAATAAAGTCACGTATTACAAGCGTTTTATACAGTTTTACTCATACTGTCTGCAAATTGAAATATTTAATTTATTATTATTATGATTAAAACAAAGATAAATAGGTATGTAGGTAACGCCTACTAAGAAATAGTTGCTAAGCAAAATTATGTTTTATTGAGTGTGTATGAATCCGGTGCGTTTTCCCTTTGGTGTAATTTTCTATACTCGGTTAGAATTTATTTGCTTAAGGCGGACAGACATCCTAGATGTAGAACTTTAGCCCGGTTTCTGAAAAGTTGGAAGTAACCGTGAATAGCCTATCTATGGACAATGGTACTCTACCGAACAAAAATTTAATTTGCTGAAACAATTGAAACTTTGATCTATTTATGACTGAAAGATAAATCTTACCTTTAATATATGCCGAGTACGACCCAATTGCAGGTATTAAAATCCTTCTTTCCATTTTAAATTTAGTTTGCTTTAACCTCAAAAACGAAGCATGATAAAAAAAGCAAGAATACTTCACGTTAAATTGTAGACAAAGAATATAATTCCCCGTTTTAAATTGTAAATTATTTTGCGTCAAAATTTTACTGCAATATATATAGGAAACCTCAATATTTTGAATGAAATTTTTTTTCTTCAGATGTTTGCTTTCTTACTTATTATAAACACACTAACTATCAGTAATAGATTACATAAATTCGTCCCTGATTCTACTTGAAATTATAAATTGCATTCCGCGCTTATTTTTCGCAACGTACACGCATCAGCTCATTTTCGACGTTATTAGGTAAACATCTGTAAACGATAATCGACCAAATATTTTCTTGGGTCAGAAAATAAATAATTTTGAAGGACTGATACAAACTTTTTATAAAGTTATGTTCAAACAAACATTCTGTTACGTAAGCAGTTCACACGCGAACGCTATAATGTTTAGTCAAACTGTGCGATGTTTGTTATGCTATTGAAATGTTTTTTATTTGTTTATAGATTTAAGCATTCGCTCGTCCCTCTCCATTAAGCAAAATAAAAAAATCAAAATACGTTTTTAAACCAAATGAACTTTTAACTAGGGACGACGAACATATCCGTAAGCTATTTGTGGTGTACTGAGAGCTTATAACATTCAAACATAGAATTTACTGTTTTAAAAAATGTTGTTGTACTCATCCTCCATATCTCAAATTAATACTGCTATGGTCCATAGTAATCGATTAGTGAGACAATCAAGTGAAAGTGTAAAATTTTTATTGATGTAAATATACACAAATGCTATCTGCTACGCTTATGTGCGTAACACTAACGAAAAATTAACTAAANTCTCAAATTAATACTGCTATGGTCCATAGTAATCGATTAGTGAGACAATCAAGTGAAAGTGTAACATTTTTATTGATGTAAATATACACAAATGCTATCTGCTACGCTTATGTGCGTAACACTAACGAAAAATTAACTAAATTTATTCAGGATCCACAAATTTCAATGAAATACTTACAATTTGACCTTTATATATGAAAAAATACTAATTACCTAAGTGCCACCTTTACTTAAAGTGTGCAAATCAGTGTTCTTTTTTAAATACTTAATATGCTGTTACGGCTAGGGATGTTTTACAAATGTTGATTTCAAGAATGTCCAACTAACCTCGAACGAGCTATAACAAGCCACCATTGACTGTCGAATCAGTTGAATATACTAATAGGCATTGCGTTGGAGTAGTGAGATACAGTAAGATTCAGTGTAAATCACCACACATTAGCGAAATTCAGAACGCCACATGGATATGAAACAGTTATTTTTTTACTGTATTAGAGTGCATTAGTGTGCAGTTGCACTTTCAGATGTGTGGAGGTTCATAGTTACGTCGAACATGAGTGAAGCTTGACAATGTCAGTCCAAAGAATTTCACACGTCATTCTATTCATGCTTATAGCAGAAGAAACACACGACGGTTCACGTTTTGTCATTTATTTGAAGGCGACGTCGTCGACCTCAGATTATGTAAGAACGCAAAGGTGAAATAGCTACTAATATCGTGAACTCCAACTACACACGCCAACAAAATAGCAGAACTGGCCTGAAAAATGGCATGACGCCTTTCGCCAATCAGCGCCTGGTAACTTACTCGCCAGATGGCAGTCCAGCCAATAGGGGACCTTTCGAAGCATGCAATAACCAATCAGATACAAGGCCTATTCCCAGAGCCTCGCGCAGAAAATGGATACACTTACATCAAAGAAACAACCATGCTATTATTTCATATCTGCTCATTTATTCTGTTGCCATTGACCTTGAATAGTGTTGCGTTTGTGTGAGTGTATGTGTGTGGGAGTGGGGGGTTAAAGGTGAGGTTTCAGACCTCAATGTTTATGATTCAAACTCCAGAATAGTCCTGGATATGTGTATGTCGTTTCAAGAGTATGTATAGGTTAAATATGACATTTTCCCTCCTCCAATAATCATTCAACATAAACGCGGAGAATTAATAAACAAATTTAAATTAAAAAACGGCTTAGGAATTCAACAATTAAGACCAGCACATTCTTAAAACACGTTCCCAATGAGGGTTTTAGCAAAATGAGTTGGTAGGTGAAGAGGTACATATTCGTGAGGGACAGTGTCGGCGAGAATAACCTGAGGGACACCATCCTAAGGAATTACTTTGTGATCTGACGAATGAAAGTCAATCATGGACGATTTGTGGTTGTGCTATGATTGATACTATACTAGGGGATGTTCGTACACCAATAGTGGGTCACGAGGTATCCTTATACAAGTACCGTGAAAGAGACGAGGGAAGAATGCCCCAGTAACACGGTCTCGGTCAGAGCGACACGTATTCACCTGTTGCACCTTACAGCTACCTAGGCACGGACAACAGCATTTCTAGAACGAGTAGAGTTGGGATTGTATACACTGCTTCTCCTGCAGTAAGCCCAAGGTTCGCCACTGAAATGAAGTATTCTCACCGCAATCATACACGTCTTTTTTAGATACGAGTTTTTGCATCATGTTCTCCAGAAATTAAACCATACATGCCAGTATCATCTGCAGAACTTTTATTACAAGATTGCATTTCAGGGGCTCATACTCTGCGAATACTAGCAGTAAGACTTCGAAGGAAACTGCATATATAATAAGCGAGTTCATTTGAATACGAACTAATTTCACTGATTATATCAAACTGAAATGCTATTTTAACTTTCCAGAACAAACTTAATTAAAAATATTATGAAGCTCTTAAAACTAATTTCATTTTATAGCGAAATATGAAATTTTGATGTGTTATTATCGTATGCATCCAAGTGTATTCTCCCTAATGCGCGTTCATAAGAACTTCTTTGGAAACGAGAAGCTAATGGCACTCCTGTCGTAATGGATTGCATCGAATTTCGATTAAATAACATCGTTACAAGAATCTAGGTCGGAATAATCTCCAGAGGCGCACCTAATTACGCACTGCAGCAGGATCTTTATATGCACACCCTTCTCTTAAAAACGGAACTCTTATTTTAAAGCCTCGCCTTACGTGACCCATTTTATCTTCGAAAGGGATTAAGTTTTTTCTCGGAGTCGTGAAACTTTACTGCAGGAAAATGCGATAACGCGCAAGTGGGTTGAGAGGGGAAGGCAAGAAAGTTCAGCATTAACTCGAAACTTTATACTGTTGCTTTGAGGGACCTCCTGGGGAACTTGGTAATGCACTTTAATAAAAAAAAACTAGTGAAATGGTTTGTTTTTTAAGTAGAGTAGCTTCTGTAAAAACCTTTCCATCACTCATTAATTCGTAAAACATCCTTTTGCAAGCATGCATTATTGATTTTTGCTTTTCTCTGTACTTGTGTAAAGCGCGCTTCTTGCAACCAGGCAATAACGTTCTGCATGCTCGGTGATACTATCATTAAGTTTACTTAAACGAGAGTTGAAGAAACTTTCACGTATGAAAATATCTACATGGAAGACTAACAAAGTACATGGCTGTGATTACTGCGCATGCGCAGTACTGGTGAAGAGTGAATAAAATTAGGCGGCTCTTAACATCGAGGTCTTGAGAGCCAATGAGGGTGAAACGAGGTGAGTGTGTAGGAGCGCCGGAATACAAGAAGAGGAGGGAGAAACGGGAAATCACCGCAAAAGCCGACCCACCAGCGGCATTGTCCGGCACTATCCTCCCATGCAAAAATCCGGAGGCAACGAACCCAGTTCGCGTTGGTGGGAGGCAATTAGTCTAGCCAATACACCTCCGCAGACACCACAGTATTGGCCATGACCACACAATATATGGGGCTGCGGTGGTGTAGTGGTCTGACTGCTCACCTTCCACCCAGGTAAACCGGTTCCTAGATTTTCGTACTTGGGAATCGTGCCGGACGATGCCGCTGGTCGGCGGGAGTTTCTCGGGGATCTTCCGTTTCCCCCGCCCTTGCGTTCTGACGCTGCTCCATACTCACCACGCTTCACCCTCATCGGCTCTCAAGTCCTCGATATTTAGAGCAGCCCACATCTCTCCACTGCACTTCACAGAGTAGATAACAACTACACGTTACGCGAAATGGCGTGGCTGTTCCTTTGATGTTGGCGTACTCATCCATTGATTGGCTGCGCGAAGGTCTGGGAAAGTGCCATTACTCTTACTGGCTACTGCGTTCTACGAGAATTTCCCCTATTGACTGAGCTGACCGCTGATAAGTAAGCTACCAGGAGCTGATTGGCGAACTGCATTCCGCCATGTTACTGGCTAGCGACACCATTTTGCTGCCGTGTGCAGCTGGAGTTCGCTGAGTAAGCGGCTGTTTTCACCTCTGAGTATTTATTTACTCTGTGCCATAACTATGCTTGATGTGCTACTTGTCCAGAATCGTTTCACGAAAACTGAATGGTTTAAGGTACTTCGTCGGAGAAAAGTTGGCATTCTGTATCCACTAATGGGAAATTAATGAACAACACAATACCGCTATAATCGTCTCTGGACAGTAGAGTCCGTGATTACTGCGCATGCGCGAGTGAAAACGAACTCTTCATTCATAAATTATCCTTGGTTGGTCTAAAATAAAAATAAAACCCTCATTCAGTTAGTATTATAGGTTAGCGTATGGCAGTTAATAATCAACTATAAAAACACGTCACCATACACTATCCCAGGTTATTTTTGTGGGTCCTGTGGGATACTAAGTTGAAAAGCGATGGGTAAAAACGCGCATGCACAGTAATAATGACCGCTGAAAAAAAACATGGGTTTGCGGTCCATACGCTCTCGTATTCTGTTACGCGACCTCCATGAGCGAACTAGCTAATTTAGCTTCGGAACATAATGTCCCGCTTTTCGGATCCCGGTTAAGCATGGATACGTGTGTCTTTATAAGGTATAATTTTAGGTAATAATGGCACATTAACCGTTGCAGGTTAATACTCAAAATATAAAAGTAACGATGTAAAAAAATCTGTGATATAATTAAAATTTTATAACAACATTTTTGTAAGCACCAACTTTTTTCACGGGCTCTATTTCACGTTTACAAAGTTAAGCTTTGTTAAGTGGAATTGGTGAGAACATTACTATAGAATAATTGAACGGAACTTATTAGCTAATTGGATGTGGAATTGTCAGTTCAAGTACAGCATGTATACATTTTTTTTATTTGCCTCATATGGATGCAGAATTTCTACAGAACTAAAAAATTATGTTTATTTATATGGCAATTAATATATATATAAATAAATAACAGAGATTAATTTCGAATAACAGGAAAATAAAGACAATTTATACAATTTCAAACCTTATTATTGGCAAACCACTAAAGTAGGATATTTTTTTCAATTGGCTGCTGCCTGTAGTAAAAATAATTTCCGCATAATTCTGTAACTATGACACAAACTGTGCGATTTACACTCACATCCTACAATGAACCCCTGCATAAACTAAGTTACGTCAATAGAGGAAGCTATACGATCCTGCAGTTCTTCGAAGTGTGTCGTGTTTCGAAATATATTTGCGTAATATCACTATTTTTCTAAATTCTTCAAACAAGAAGGTGGCGATGTCCGCTACTGTCACTCTTCTTCAACAAATACACGTAAACCTATATTTTATTATATTTTATGCGTACGTTTTAAATCAATATTTTGTTTCACAAAAAATGTTATTAATGTATGTAATTATATTTTTACTACACAATACTTGGACAGCAAAAAAATGCTAACGTAACTGAACTACGACTAAATGATTTGCAATGGCACTTGAAGAATTTCTATCCAAGGATTGTACTATTTCCATAGGTAAGGTAGCATAAGCCGTTAAAAAATGTACATAACTTCACTAGTAATGTTGTTACTTAAAATATTTTTATTTACGAAAGGAATTAAATAACCGAGTCACGTTTTAATGATGATTTCCGTTTTCTGTGTCCTTCTTCAGTAATGTGCGCATTATATTAAAACTGATAAACAGCTAAAACATACGTATTCAGAATAAATTTTAGTGTCGAGGATTTCGGTACAGCGTATTACTAACCCACAAAATTACAGGGTCATCTCCGGAAATCTCAGAGTGGTAAGTTGTCACGTTGGAAACACTGCACGTAAGTTCAATGCCTGGCCTGTAAATTCTGCGTTGCGGCATGTCATGCGCGTAACTGTGTCACACGTAGCGCTGTCGTGCTTGTAAGCATCGCACCCGTAAGTATAATTAACTCACCAGAAGGTGCACCTAGGTGTTCCTGCAAGAGTTTTGCATTATAAACGCTGGCGGTTTAACGTTTTCTTAAGCTAATCTAAAATACGAAGTAGAGTAGTATCACAGAACAGGTGAGTGGGCCCACGCAGAGAAGAAATGGCGTTGCGGTTCCTCTAATATGGGGGCCGCGTTGGCTGAGCGTTTAGACTGCTCGCCTTCTACTAAGGTGAACCAGGTTCAATCTCCGGCCGGGTCACTCTCGGATTTTTGCAAGTAGGAATCGTACCGGAAAATTTCACTGGTTGGCGTGTTTTATCAGGATATCCCGTTTCCCCCGACCTTGCATTCCGGTGCTGCTCCATTCCCTACTTATTTCACTCTCATCTGCTCTCAAGATCTCGTTGTTAAGAGACGCCAAAATATTTAAACTCAACCCTTTCGTTTGGGTTTTACCCATTCTGTGATTGGCTGCATGAGGCTCTGGGAATGGGAATTGTGTCCAATTGGCTACTGCATGCTGCGGAACATTCCCCATTGGCTTCGCTGCAGGGATGAGAGTACGTCACCAGGCGCTGATTGGCGAATAGTGTTCTGGCATTTTGCTGGCAAGTGACGCTATTTTAATGAATTGTGATGCTGAAATTCTGATTATAAACTACTGTTTCACCTCTGTATTCTTCAGTACTCTGTGATATACGGACTATGTTTTTCTTAATTTCTTACCAGCCTAAACGGGATAGTTATATGTAGTGTAATTAATACAGCAACTCAAACCGAAGAAAACTTGGTTTATAGAATAACAGCAGCGCGTGAATGAATCCAGCATCCATCAGGAATCTTTCCAATTGCGTAGATCAGTTTGGCACATCGCCTCACCTATGATGGCACACCAAACAGTTAGGCCCTACTGTAAATATAAACACACACGCAGAAACAAAAGACATTAAAAGACGGAACAACAGCGTACATGGTGAGTTAACTAGCAGTCGCAGCGCCGAAGCCTGTTCCGTTATGGAAAAAGTTTTATAGAGCAATTCCCCTTCAACGTAATAATCACATTTTAATCTTTTTTTCCATAGAGTCCTGAGAAGTTTGTATACGGCTAAGTAGGCTCAAAAATTTTTCAGAACATGCTGTTTCTACACGGCGTGAACTTCAAATAAGTTTCACTCACAGTGTCAATTCGGCCAAAAGGGAGATTAACACTTCAAGTACAAATTAGGACAATCTCTTGGCGGCGTAGGTTGCTAACATACCTTCAAATGGCGATGTTGAAGTTTTTAAACCATTGTAAGACATGTACGTTTGTGCAGTCATCAAATGATGTCTTTGTTTCAGTCGCATGCCAGCTTAACCGCTGCTACACGACACGGCTTTGAGAGAAAGATACCTTTGGACGTCTGTCTGGGGTATCTCCCGCCCAAAGTTCATCCGTTGTGGCCGTAGGTGTCTCGTGAAGGCCAGTCATCGTCCAAAAATTGACCACGCGTTTTCGATGAACAGGATATCTGGTGAGCGCGCAGGCCAAGGTAATTGTGTAACATGGTGGTCATCCAGGAACCGTCGGATTGTCCTATTGGTACAGGATTCCAGGCTGGCCTTGCAGATAGGGGACAACAACAGTCTTCGAAACCACCGCGATGTAACATTTGCTGGTCAGCGTAGCAGCGATGTGGACTAGGAGCGGGCAGGACTGCAATCGGATCTCTCTCCCCCCGTAACAATAACTGCAGGTGCTTGGTCGGTAGGACGGTTAATAACGCAGGACTAGGCCAGGCGTGCTCTACGGTACCGCCTGAACACAATTGCAACCATCGTGGTGCTGCAAGCAGAGGCGGAATTCATCGGTGAAGACGGTGGCATGCCATTCGTCCCTCCAGTCCCGACGTTCCACTCACGATTGCAGCAGCAGTCGCCTGTGGTGAGCAGTCAGTGGCAGCCGCAGTAAAGGGCACACTGATGCTGTAGATGGCGACGCGCCATGAGCGTGGACACACATACTGACACGTTGGAGAACAGATGTTGCATGATTAGAAAACTATATGTTTCCTGTGGTTCTCACCACAACTTGAATTTCGCAGCATATTCCTTCTTACGGGCAGCTAGTACTTCATTAAACCGCTAATTAAAATCGAAGGAACATTATTCAGTGAAATCTCATATGAATATTTGCCACTGTCGAGGCATCAATTGAATTATCTTGGAATATTAGTGTCCAACAATAGCGTTAACTAGAATTCTTTGAAAGTCAGTACAAGGCCAGAGAAATTTAGTAAATTAAGTAACTGCCACTAATATACGGAAAATTGTCGTTAATACCGAACAGTTTTCAGTACTTTAAATTTAGAATGTTTAATCACTGAATGACCAAAGTATGTTAAAAAAGGCCATACTGACAAAAATCACTAAAATTCTGCCTTGTTATCCTCGATATGCACCGCAACCACGACTCTTATTATTTATAACATCCAATAGTCAAAACATTTAAAAATGAAATTTTCCGAAAGAAAATAGGAAATATTCCTCTGTTTTCTTTCCAAAGAGCACCTCAGAGAAATAAAGATTGTATTTGTAAGGAGTTCATTATTTGACGCCGAACGAATGAACCAACTTGAAGCGACATTCGTCGAGGTCACTAAATTTTCATATTCAGAACACGAGGCTCACGGATGGAATCTCGTATAAACCATGGATGTGAATTTTATTAAAGTTTATTGTATATTATAATTATTAAACCACCAGTGCTAAATATCTTTCCTTCGCAAGGCAGAACTGAACTCCCGTGGTTAGTTCCCTTAAAGTCAGTAGCACAATCGCCAATGTGAGAGAAAACGTAAATCGGATTTTTAACGTGCTTAGACATGATTTTACCACTACCATTATAAGCTGAAAATCGTGTTTGACGAATGTGACGTTGCATCTGTGTTTTCTTCTCCCTTTTCCGTCAGGTAGGGCATCTGTTGTTTATAACGGAAAAAGAGAGGAACACGGAATTTTTCATTACACTGGACGAATGGCAATCTTTTTTTTTTATGGAATATCCAGTACATTACACTCTTCCGTAATCGGATTTCGGTTGGTATTTTTGTGGGAAATGGGTTCAATTAATACCATTCTACAGGCTGTAAGAGATGTATTACTACTCTTATAAATCTGGTATTCTAAAATACCACCAGAAAGCATTCCAGAAATTTGCCAACCAAATAAACACAGTATATTCCAGCAACAATGGAGAAACCTACCTATTCAACAAAGGGTATTGAGCGGATGTGATCGCGAGCCTGCGATTGTTCACCAACCGTGTGCTACGCGACCTTAATGCCCTTATCGAAATATCGATGTTCGACATTCCTGGCGGGTGCGAACTGTAATCTGCATAATTTTCGCCCACTTCATTCCACTCACGATCGTCATGAGGGAAGCCTCCTTACAACTGAAGGCCGGAGCAGGGTTATGAGTAATTCATACCCGGTATCTCCCGGCAAAAACCGAGCTGCTCAACTTAACTTTCCGCCGAGACTCTTGAAGGCGTCAAAGTTGCGGATGCCGTTTGCTTTGGGAGGAGAATTCTAATAATTCGACTGGCAGCATCGTGGCATAGAAATTGCGTGGTTCTTCGTTTAAGTGCCTTTGCGATTGCGTTTTTTTTAATTACACGTCAAAGTACGTACTATAATTATGTAGTCCAGGATAAATAGCAGGTCGATGGAAGGATACGAACTTCGGAGTGAGTGATAATATTTGGGCGTCTCTTAACATCGAGGTCTTGAGAGCCGATACGAACTTCGGAAATACACGAAACTTAAAAAGAGACAGGAGACATCTATCCTCGCCATCTGCTGACTCCACTGTGACAAATCACGAAGAAACGGTTTCCTAGACAATGCCGTAGAACCATGACGCATTTCCCTACTTAATTTTGAAAATTTTCGTAGAGCCAACCGCCTTTTCGAAGCAAGACGTTCAGAAAATAGTACGTACTACAAGTAATAAATTTAATTGTGCTCATATTAAAGGTGGGACTAAATAAATGTAAATAAAATAAGTAAATATGCATAGCATTTAATACAAATCAATTGCCACTATACTCCTGTGCCAGTCAGTACATAATAGTTAGAGAAAATGATATACCACGGAAAAATGTTATAGGTTCTTCCTTTCAATGCAGTTGGTAAACTACGTTTCTTTTCTTTTGTTATCAGCTATAGTTTGTAAACCGTAAGAAGTTTCCCCGTTTCGGAGGTCAGCAAAACTCTCGGTTTCATAATCTTTTGCAAATAGGCCAGTCACAAGGATAAAATACGCTATAATGTTTTGAAGAAAATGCTCGGAAATAAAATTTTTGCTGTTTTCTACTGTATTTTAATATAGTGTTACTTCCTTTCCGAATAGCCTTCTTCACGTTCTAAACAATGAAGAATGGGAAAGGACGCCTGTTATTCTTGAAAATATTTTACGAATTGTATTTTAAAACAATTCAGCTTTGATAAAATTTCATGACTAGGTACTTTTAACTATTACATGACCTAGGTGTCTGGAAGCGAATCACATACGTTCGTCACAGGGGCAACCTAGTTATGATTTGTCCAAACAAGTAATAAAATTAATTCTTACAAAGAAACGCCTCCAATAACAAAAGAAAATATGAATGTGTTCACGTAGAATAAATCAAACTATTCTGCACCGAACACTTTACGCGAGCATTTTATGTTCCTAGTAAAGGTATCTAATTGGTAGAAACTTTTCAATTCCGTGGATTTACCTGGCGACAAGTTAAACTCCACAATCTTTTGTGTACCTGAGCCTCGGTTAGTTATTCGTTCCCTGTGAATCCAGTTTTACTCCTGAGTGGATATCACTGTGTTCGGCCCGTTTGTTTCTTTGTAAGTTAGTTATTGGCTCAAATTTGTTGACAGGCAGCGTTCAAAAAATTTGCGATACAATTGAAAAAGAAACTCAATTGTAAACGTCGTTGATCTCCAGTTTAACCTCAAGTAAATTGGCGAAATTGCGTTCGTTATACTGATTGGTAATAAAAACAGAAATTAAATATATAGTAGCGTTTCAGCGGTCCCGCGCTTCGACATCCAAGAACGAGNGATAAACTCCACAATCTTTTGTGTACCTGAGCCTCGGTTAGTTATTCGTTCCCTGTGAATCCAGTTTTACTCCTGAGTGGATATCACTGTGTTCGGCCCGTTTGTTTCTTTGTAAGTTAGTTATTGGCTCAAATTTGTTGACAGGCAGCGGTTCAAAAAATTTGCGATACAATTGAAAAAGAAACTCAATTGTAAACGTCGTTGATCTCCAGTTTAACCTCAAGTAAATTGGCGAAATTGCGTTCGTTATGCTGATTGGTAATAAAAACAGAAATTAAATATATAGTAGCGTTTCAGCGGTCCCGCGCTTCGACATCCAAGAACGAGCTATAGAGCTGTTAAATAATGCGGTAACATGTCTGCTTGGCTTTCGGAAGTCAGGTTATAATATGTCACAAGAAGGGGGAGAGGGGGAAGTCTATAGAGTTGGAAGAATGATTGAGCTGTTTCTTAATAAGAAACTGCTCCAGTCCTCTCCCGTAGGACAATGGTAGCGCTTATCTTCGCTGCATGAATTAATATAATATTTATTAGCAATACAATTTCGTTTGAAGCTCCAGAATATTTTGCAGATGTTTTTGAGTTAAATTTCTGGAATCTAGTGTTTTCGCTTTTGCACTTATTAACTGACATTAAAGACAACTTAAAAGTGAGCCTCTACCCACCGCAGCAAACCCCCAGTTCAGTTACTCTCTGTAATCCCATGTTAGTTCCGACCACACTGAATATGTTATCTGTACTGTACAACGTATGTTATTGGCTGGCTGACAGCCATTGAAGCTCAGGGATGGCTGTTGCCCGATCCCAATTTTTTCGTATATAAGAGAATGAAGCTACAACTTATGATCTTCGTTTGAGTATATATTGGTCAATTAATTTTTTGTCACGAAGGTTGTTGATGTAATGCAATGTTATGTAAGACTAAAAAAAAAAAAAAATAGCATGAATTTATATTTGCGTTAGTTTTAAACTTGAAGGTACACAAATTTTCATAACGTCCATTCACGGTTACTTCCAACTTTTCTGTACACCTACTGATGATCTACTTCCNTCCATTCACGGTTACTTCCAACTTTTCTGTACACCTACTGATGATCTACTTCCACGATATTCCTCCGCCTCAAGCAAACAAAGCTTAACCAAGTCTAAAACAACGACACCAAAGGAAAAACGCATCGCATTCGTGCGCACTCAGTGTACTCTAACGCTCTGTACCTCGCATCGGCCGCGAGCTCCCGTTATGCGCGGTCCAGCTGTGGGAGGTGACCCACCTCGACCCTCCCCTCCCCAAGGCACACCCACTCACTGCACTCCCCCCCTCCCTTTCACTGAGCAACCGGGAGTGATTGTAAGCGGCGAGACCCGGCCGGCGTCACAGTCCCTCCTCCTCCCTCCTGCTGGAGAACCCTACGAGTGTAGAGGTTGCACGAGAATATTCTGGAAATTAGGACCCTCCGCATAACGCGGGATTTAGAGAAATTTCTCCGTGATGCCCTAGACCTTATAAATACAAGCCAAAGTTGGACTATTGGGGAGTCTTTGGCACAGGACATTTGGCTGAGTGCGGTGACGAAGTCAAGTACGGCGAGGGACGGACGACGACAGCAGATTGCGAGACGACGGCGGACGAGGTGTTCGTGGTTTGAATGGAATAGAGGGTGTGAAACCCGACGAGTGAAGGTTACTGTACGTGAGGGCGCTAGAAGTACTATAGAACATTGCGAACTGGTGGGACCTGGACTAAACTAGGGTGGGTCTGAATAACATGTGATATAGACTTTATTATAAATGTTGGAACTGTCAAATATAGATATGTAATTTGTAAAACAATTTGATAGGTTTGATACACTGTCTATTGGGACTGATTTTAAAATACTTAATTACGTTAATTTCTTTGAGATAATTNATTTGATAGGTTTGATACACTGTCTATTGGGACTGATTTTAAAATACTTAATTACGTTAATTTCTTTGAGATAATTGTAAATTGTATTGATTTAAGTCATTAATTGTAAACAGTAAGTGACATCAATTTATTGCGAGATATTGAGTCGAGAGAAGGTAAGTAAAAGTGGGAAATAATAATCAACTTTTTTATTTACTTATGACCTCAATGCTGTAACGAACCTGGTTCAGCCCACTGACTTTGAGAGAAATTGTACGAGGACTAATATTATGCATAAGAACTATTTCTTACAAGTAGTTACCCACATATATATTTTTTCTCCTTGTTTTAAAGCATATTAAATTATAAATGAAATACTATAATTTGTAGATAAAAGATACGAAGAGGTTAAACTTAAACAAAAATAAAGTATTCTTATCTTTACATAGATATAAAACGTTTGTGATAAATAACTTATTTATGAAACAATGAAGAACGTCATAGATGGGGTGATTTTTCAAAAATGTTATTCAAAAAGTGTAAAGGAAGTCAGTGCAGGTCCACAGACAATCAAGGTAAGGTGGAAGTGAGTCACTTATACCAACCGCTGCAGAGAACATCAGTTCTATTGGTCACCGTATTCTTATTTACCGCTGTCCTGTTGGTATGCAGAACACTATACGCTACCGTGTACTTACTGTACAACATTCAGTACTGGCCGGCTGTCTACCAATATAATACTGAGTTGAAAGAGTATAGTTAATTGACGGTTACTTTTTTTATGAATCCCTGCTGAAGTTCTACTTACAGAATATTTCTCCGCCTCGTGCAAATAAAGCGTACTGTATCTATAAAATTAAACCAAAGGGACAAGGCACCGTATTCATGCGCACTCAGTGTAATAATATTTTTCATTAGAACTATTTCTTACTAGGCGTTACCAACACACATATTTTCCCTCTGTTTTTATTCATATTAACCATTAATGAAATATTATAATTTATAGATAAAATATAAGTAAAAGTGTAATTTAAACTAAAATAAGGTATTTTTATTTTAACATAATTATAAAACACGGTGATACGTGGCATATTTATGAAAAAAACAAATACGTTATACGTGGGATGTTGCAGCTTGAGCTGAATTAGTTTACGAGAAGTTAGTACATATATNATTTGATAGGTTTGATACACTGTCTATTGGGACTGATTTTAAAATACTTAATTACGTTAATTTCTTTGAGATAATTTTAAATTGTATTGATTTAAGTCATTAATTGTAAACAGTAAGTGACATCAATTTATTGCGAGATATTGAGTCGAGAGAAGGTAAGTAAAAGTGGGAAATAATAATCAACTTTTTTATTTACTTATGACCTCAATCCTGTAACGAACCTGGTTCAGCCCACTGGCTTTGAGAGAAATTGTAAGAGGACTAATATTATGCATAAGAACTATTTCTTACAAGTAGTTACCCACATATATATTTTTTCTCCTTGTTTTAAAGCATATTAAATTATAAATGAAATACTATAATTTGTAGATAAAAGATACGAAGAGGTTAAACTTAAACAAAAATAAAGTATTCTTATCTTTACATAGATATAAAACGTTTGTGATAAATAACTTATTTATGAAACAATGAAGAACGTCATAGATGGGGTGATTTTTCAAAAATGTTATTCAAAAAGTGTAAAGGAAGTCAGTGCAGGTCCACAGACAATCAAGGTAAGGTGGAAGTGAGTCACTTATACCAACCGCTGCAGAGAACATCAGTTCTATTGGTCACCGTATTCTTATTTACCGCTGTCCTGTTGGTATGCAGAACACTATACGCTACCGTGTACTTACTGTACAACATTCAGTACTGGCCGGCTGTCTACCAATATAATACTGAGTTGAAAGAGTATAGTTAATTGACGGTTACTTTTTTTATGAAGCCCTGCTGAAGTTCTACTTACAGAATATTTATCCGCCTCGTGCAAATAAAGCGTACTGTATCTATAAAATTAAACCAAAGGGACAAGGCACCGTATTCATGCGCACTCAGTGTAATAATATTTTTCATTAGAACTATTTCTTACTAGGCATTACCAACACACATATTTTCCCTCTGTTTTTATTCATATTAACCATTAATGAAATATTATAATTTATAGATAAAATATAAGTAAAAGTGTAATTTAAACTAAAATAAGGTATTTTTATTTTAACATAATTATAAAACACGGGTGATACGTGGCATATTTAGGAAAAAAACAAATACGTTATACGTGGGATGTTGCAGCTTGAGCTGAATTAGTTTACGAGAAGTTAGTACATATATNTGAAAAAAACAAATACGTTATACGTGGGATGTTGCAGCTTGAGCTGAATTAGTTTACGAGAAGTTAGTACATATATCCGCTTCGAACTGATCCAGTTTAATTACTAGCGAGGTTCCTTCAAGACCGAACGTCGATGGGTAAACAGACGTTTATTTTTTTAATGTACGACGACATAGGCTCTACACGTAAGCACAGCAATCCCATTACTTCCCTGGCGGAGCTAATTCATCGGCTCCCGGATTCGTTAATCTCGGAGAGTGGCCTGCCAAACCAAGAACTTTCTGTTGTGGACGTCCATCAGCGAACTCCATTACATGAGCACACAAATATACTGTGGCATGCAGTGTTCTAAATAATTATCTGAAGCTGGTCCGTGGTTAGTTGGCAGACATTTGGAAGCTAACCGTTCAGAAAACTTCAAGTATTTTATTGTAAACACTATATACGATGTCAGAAAAGTATAAAAATTGTGCAATTATTTGTGTAAACAAAACATTGGAAGTAGTTGCCAAATAATATACTGTAAACATGACTATATAAATAGCTATCGACTGTCCAATTCCACGACGCGTCGTGTAATTCGAAATTCGATAACTCTTGATATAGTTATGTTTATTATGATCAGGCGCTCGTCTTTAGCCTACTTTACACAGGAAAGAAAGGTTTATGAAATCACTTTCCTGTTTGTGTGCCTGTGCGGTGTGCGTGTGTGGGCACACCCCGCTCTTCAATTTTTNAGGTTTATGAAATCACTTTCCTGTTTGTGTGCCTGTGCGGTGTGCGTGTGTGGGCACACCCCGCTCTTCAATTTTTTTACGAGTAAAACTATTTAAACCAAACTCGGTACACATAGAGAACTTAGTAAGGACACCTAACTTTTATTNATTTTTTTACGAGTAAAACTATTTAAACCAAACTCGGTACACATAGAGAACTTAGTAAGGACACCTAACTTTTATTGTTTTCGACCACGCTGGACACTTGCTTTCAAAACGGCGGCCATTTCAAAATTTAGGGTGCAATGTAATATCTCGGAAACTATTCAACCGATTTAAAACTAATTTTGTTTGCTGACAGCACAAATTGTAAGCATTGAATTTAGTTGTAAATTTTGTTGATGGTCTGCCATTTTGGAAGATACCGCCACATCAAGAAATAAATCTTTTACATTATATCTCGAGAACTACTCAACCAATTTTCGCCAAATTAAGCCAATATGTAATACTATGATAGTCCAGGTAAATATAAGTAATATAAATTTATAAGTCACCTATTTTCAAAACGGCAGCCATACATATATTTTAGGTTTATTTGGTAAAATTACCATACCGTTTAACCAATTTCTACCATATTTTGTATGCTGACAGTATCTATTAGAAGCATCATATAAGCCAAAAAAACAACCACCTTCTCCCACAATTTTGTAAGATAGCGCTAATTGAATGAATAATGTTTCTATGTAGTATCTCGGGAAACAATTGACAGATTACTATCGGATTTGGCAAACAAGTACTAGTACTGCGGCAGTAGATATGTACAAAAAAATTTCAAGTATGTCAAACTCTTATTTGCAAAATGGCGGCCATCTAGTTATTTTAGCATATTGTGCAATATAACCGAAACCATGTCATAAATTCCAACCTTACTTTATATGCTGGTGGTATAAATGACACACATCAAATGTGTCTACATGGATCCTCATTTGTCCTCCATTTTGTATGAAAGGGTCACTCGAATAATAAAGATTTTATATCACATCACGGGAAACAATTGACAGATATCTATCAAATATTGCAAACAAGTAGTAGACCTACTCTGGTAGGTGATGTTAACTGTAATGTGTTCGGTATGTCAGACACTTATATTTTCAAAATGGCTGTGATATAAAAAATTTGGCTCAGAATATTTTATCTACAAAACTACAAAACAAATTTCGACTTAACTTTTTACGCTGACATTATCTCTTATACCCATCAAATCTATGCTAAACTTCATTTCTCCACCATTTCATAAGATAGCTCCACATGAAATAATACAGTTTTGTGTGGTACCTCGGTAAACAATCAACCGATTTATTTGAAATTTGGCGAAGAAGGTGTTTTGTGGTAGGCAATACTAAATTATATTTTATGTGGCCAAGACTCATATATTGCGAATTGCGTCTAACATACAAACATGTTAGATTAGTGCGCTGTATCTACGGAACTATGTAACAGATTTAAAGTTTACTTTGTATATTGTATCTTTGACAGTCATCAAATGTGCCAATACATAAACTTTTTGTCCTCCATTTATGAAGATCGTCACATGAAAAATGGAGGCTTTATGCCATATCTGGAGAACCAATCAACCTATTCATACCAAAATTTCACGAAAGTATTGCTGCAGTAGGGTATGCAAATTAACATGTGTTATTTGCCACATGCATGTTTTAAAAGGGTTTATATAAATAATTTAGATTAATTTGTTATAGCTATCAAACGTTTCAACAAAATTCAACCAAATGTTTTACGCAAACAGTATTAATTAGAAGCATCACTTATATATAGAGAGATCCTATTTTGTCGGATTTTTTACACAATAGTGTCAGGTAAGTTGAACATTTCCCCATATTTTGGGAATAATTAAACTAATTTCCAAAATATTTTGCGCTTATACAGAAGGCCATGAAAAGTTACATGATTTAAATGGAGTCAGACAATGATTTTCGAAATGGTGGCAAAATAAATAGTTTTACATGTTTGCAAGTCTATTTAACAATTTAACAGTTTCAATCAAACTTTTTATACCCACAGTGTCTATTAGATAAAGCGTGTACAGAGCCTCTTTGTAAGCAATTTTGTAAGCTAGCCCCGTTTACGAAAATGAGGTTTATGTGCCATATCTCGAAGACCAATAAACCTATTTCTACCAAATCTTTCACACAGGTAGCGTTACGGTAGGCCATGCAAACTTATAGGTTTTAAGTGGCTCAGAGACATATTTTCAAAATGATGGCCGTGTAAATATTTCAGTTGAATGAACCCTATCACTTCAAACATTATACTGGTTACTTCCGAAGTTGATGCGCTCCAAATACTACCTCCGTGATGCAGTTGATTGCAAGCCAGCTTAATTTTATGGGTTTTACTGAATTCGAATCCCGGGTAAGTCACTCGTGTATTTGTATTGTCTTGGTTCTGTTTCACATGTTTCTAGTTTCATCTCACGAACATTTATTTGCACCCATGTAGAGGAAAGTAGGTTCATTAGTTATTAGTAACTTAAAGTTTTATTGAAATGTAAATTTTTTTATTGAATACTCAGAAGCCTATTGTTTGTACATGTTTTTTCTGCATCAGTAAATTTTTATTGTATTAATTAAATTGTTCGGTAATTTTCTGAAGTTTATGTGTGTTAGGCAATATATTCATCAAACCAATTTGTTAATTTTTGGTACATTTCACTAAGGCCTCATACTAAGAGATTTAGTTTTGTGGTTGCTATGGCAATCAGGTTGCATGATAAGTGTAACGGNATGGCAATCAGGTTGCATGATAAGTGTAACGGCTTAGCTCTCTATTGATACGTGGTCGGTCGCGGTTTTTTTAATACCTCTGTTATCACGTTCGAATTTTGTGTTTTCTTAACGAAAATTTGAAGGAAATTCGCTATCTTTGGTCCGGTGGTAATGGCTGCTAGACGCAGTAACCTGAAGACGTTGGGAATTTTATTTAAGTTGTTGGAAAATATTAAGTCCGAGCTTCGAAACAGGTTGTCCAGTTAGACGGAGACGTTTGTTATTTGGCAAATAAAGAATCAAGCCTGCACAGTTGCCACCCGCGATTATCTTTCATATTCATTAGCTCGCATGAGCATGCCCTACGTGAAGTGCATATGAGCTGTACTGTTTCACTATATGCCCGAGAGTGTTAGGGAAGCCGCAAGAATTGAGGAGACTACGTCGCATTTTAGTGATAGTCATGCAATATTTCAATACTCTACGGGCATACCAACAGTTTTCTTTTACTTATTGGTGGCGTGTCTTGGCGTGTAGACATTTTTCCTCACTTTACTGGCCAATCAGAATTAGGTAACTTCAATACTGAACGTCTGTGATTCGCGCCCAGACACCTAAGACGCGTAACAGGGGAAACCATCCCATCACGAAAGTGGGTCTCAACTCAAGGGTTATGAATTACAACTTTTCGTGAAATCTTTTCGTGAAATTCGTATGTACGTATTGATCAGTTTCAGTATGAGAGAGAAGATTAAAGGAATTAAGGGTGAAGTTTGTGTTACCGATACCGCTTATTTTAAAAATGAATTGTATTTCCTGCTGATTATATTACATTATAATCCCAGAGATTATTTTACAATTAAATCTGTTATTATTGAATAACCTGTTAATTTCATGCATGATTAAATACTAATTTCAAAAGTCACTTCTGTCATGTATTTTCTGTTCAGTAGTATTTATTCATCAGTGCTGTTACCGTGTCTATTGCGGATTGGTTTGTTTCTGAACTGTGTGGTCCTGTCAGCGAAATGTTTTTACAACAGGTAATGAATGATTAATGGTGTTTATCCGTGTTTCATCTATCATGCCTCGAAGAGTCAGGCAAATTATTTAAAACTGAGCACCAAATAATTTGCATCATTGACGTCCTTCGCTGCATAGGTGTTGATAGTCCCATATATTTATATACCCACTCAATTATATATACACGCAACCCACACGTAAGCCGTATCGCATAAATTAACGGTGTGTATAGTATATCCTCGACCCTATACAAAAAAGTTAGGCTGTAGGTCTGGGTAAGTGACAGAAGTGTGGGCGTTTTTTGTGTTACAATTCATGTTGTGAAATTCTGCAAAGTAAAATTTAGTAAAATTATTTTCAAATTATAACAAATGAATTAAAACATTTTTAAAAAGGTCAAAAAAATCATGTGCCTAGTATTATAGACAAACCATGATCATTAAAATGCCCCCTTTAGACGCATTTATCACGTCACAATAATATCTATCACATTCAACAAGAACTTTTATTGTAAAAGTATTGCTACTGTTTACATGATATTTATAGCCAGGTCTATTCTCGGAATACGGGTTGGATACCCATAAGCTGTGATTATCGCGACCGATGTCTATTAAGTTAATATTCGTAACAGCACACTATTTCTACCATTGCATAGACAAGTCTCACGTGCGTAAATAAAAGAAAAAACAGTATATTTAAAAAATCCGACCTTTTGAAAGTACAACGGTCTGTAACACCGCAAGGATGAGCCATTCACTGAAAGGAAAATATTTTACTGTTTACAGAAACTTTGGCAACGAATAAAGAAAAGTGATATAATACCTCAGCATCTTACGAAAGGTGTAATTTTCAAATTTCGGTCCCAATATTGAGTTTAAGTTTTATTAAATTAACGTTAGAAAGACAATTTGCGTCATAATATCACCTGATTTGACAGTGTGCTCGCACAGAAAAAATGTGTGATGTTAGCATCCCTCTGCTGGGCTAATACCAAGTTACGAGCTTTTGAACTGGAACCTGTATATGCTCGTCCTCCCTGGACTCAGATATGGAAAGGACGACCATTGTATTCGCTCTAGTACACCTCGAACGCCTCCCTGTTCACCAAAGATTACTGACAGAGAATCAGCCATGGTACTCATCCACCACGTTTGACCAGCGGACACTCATGCCAACCTGAGCCCACCGACACAGAAAAACCATAACGACCCTAAAGGTACAACTAAGAACACATTTGTCCTCAATTACGACAGTGACATGGAAATCTATCGGTGCCAAATCAGTAATTAAAAAAATATTGCCTTTGTTAGTCGCTAGTTACTGCCACATTATCCTAAAATGTNTATCGGTGCCAAATCAGTAATTAAAAAAATATTGCCTTTGTTAGTCGCTAGTTACTGCCACATTATCCTAAAATGTCAACTTAAAACTGTCCACCTCCAAACTAAAATAAGTAAAATTTCTTAGACGAAAACAATTTGCGAACTTTAGAGGCATAGAGCTGAATTTAACCAATCAAATTCATCAGTTTACGTTCTTTACTAACGTCGCAGGTTGTGGTCCTCGAAAACTCGTTCGAGGGGGATCTCACAGTTAGTGAGTGAAGAGATGTGGGCGGCTCTTAACAGCGAGGTCTTGAGAGCCGAGTGGATCGCACAGGGATGACGTAAGATCCCTCTTCACAAGCCAAGACGAAAGAGGCAGTTACCATGAGAGACCCAAAATTATGTGGCCAACCTCACGAAGAAACAGGAAAATATAGCCAAAAATGGATAAGTACCAGAGAACAAACATACCAAACGCCAACACATAAATGTTAAAACGATACAAATGCAAATCATAAACCTAGGTGCAGTTTATTTACAAATATTTCATAGACGGCGAAATAAATCTGGTTCAACTATGCGGAACAAGCATGACTTCATACATAATAATAATACCAAAACTAGGCAACAAGCGATTCCCCCAAAGTGAACGTGTTTTGCGCTGTATCCAAAGTACACTGTTTTTGGCCCTTTCTTTTTTCACGAGCCCACTGTTACTGGAATCTCTTATTTCGACATGCTTACAGAGTGGTTGTTTCCTCAGTTAGAAGAGGCGGCGGGGGACTTCATTTTCCAGCAAGATGGTGCGCCACCCCATTGGCACCTAGCTGTTCGCGGATAACTGAACGAGACGTTGCCGCAACGCTGGATTGGTAGAGGAGCAGCTGGTGACCAGGCTCTTCATCACTGGCCCTCAAGAAGCCCAGATCTTACCCCGTGCCTTTTTTTTCTATGGGAGTACATAAAGGATCAAGTGTTTCGTCCACCATTGCCGGCTAACATTGACGACCTCAAACCGAGAATTACGAACGCCATCCAAACCGTAACACCGGACATGCTGACAAGAGTGTGGAACGAGTTTGATTATCGTGTAGATGTCGTTCGGGCCGCTCGTGGTGGTCACATTGACCATTTATGAATGTCTGGTAAACAAACTTCACGGTTCCACGGTTCATTTGATTGGTCAATCAAGGTTATTCGTTGTTCGGTTTTGATATTATAGACCTTCATAGTTGAGGCATTCTTTTATACTCAGCTTGTATTACTCCGATATTAGACTCGTTCACGTATCACATGCTGCACAAAATTTGAAATCGGGGTGAATGCTGTACAACGTCTAAAGCTAGCACCATCACAAATNCACGTATCACATGCTGCACAAAATTTGAAATCGGGGTGAATGCTGTACAACGTCTAAAGCTAGCACCATCACAAATTTCGTTTTTTTATTAGTCAATCCTGTCGGTTATTGCTAGCACAGAATCATTTTATTATTGGGTGGCGCTGATGCCTTAAACCCACGTAAATCCATTCTACAGGTACCANCTGCTAGCACAGAATCATTTTATTATTGGGTGGCGCTGATGCCTTAAACCCACGTAAATCCATTCTACAGGTACCATCTAGTGCCTTATTACAAGGAATTTGAAAATATTTGTAATGCCATAAATATTTTATATTGCAATTGCAACGCCTAGAACGAAAAATTAATGTGTAAGTTAAGAGGTTAAAACCACGATTTCACATATGAAATTAACCATGTAAAGTCTATCACCGTTCGCGCTGGAAATTTTTGCACTCGGTGAAGTAATTTTGCAGATGCTCCAAACTAAATTCTTAAGCAAAGAAATACTGAAGCAGTGCCAGTAGGTTAACGTCATTTAATTTAAATTCTCGTGTATTTTAGTATGCTTAATCTGAATACCACTCTCAAGGAATAAATAAAATGCACCACAATATACAAATACGGAAGAGCAATCACTAAAAATAACATTTCTGTCCAGCAGAAGTGCATTGGTTTACACGGCGCCATGGCGTGGAAAATTGCTTCTCCCTCAGACTCAGATGATACGTGTTTAGCATGACAAATAATGACACTGGGCGTCCGTTCCTCACACCCCGGTTCATGAATCGGACTACGGAATGGCGTAAGAGGGGAGAACGGCAGTTGGAAGCTCGGTAATTGGGAAGGGTGCAGAAAACCCCCACCGTTGGGAGGACTTAAGGGATGTTTTTGTGCTCGCGCTTGGGTGAGTCTTTTTCCTTCCCTTCGCTACGTGGAAGGGAACTGGAATAGAATAAGAAATGGATACGAAGGGAAGGGCAAGGCCGTGATGAGAGCGATGAGGGGGTGAGATGTCTGTTTGCAGACCGCGTGTTACTGAAGGAGGGGAAGGGTGCGTGGATAATAAAAAGGGAGGGAGGGTGTGTTCTCCGGAATAGGATCTGAAGAGGGGAAGCAGGGAGATATGTGCGTCGCGGCGGTCATCGCCGCAGCAGAGAGCGTCAAAGGGCCTCCCTGGATGTCGAGAATGGCCGGGCGCCGTCCGTTTGGCTCGCGTANTGGCCGCCGGTGATAAAAGACGGAGTGGCATCTGGCTGTTGGTAGCACTCGTGGGGGGTCAGGGGTCATCCCAAGGACACGTTGTTCCACCGACCGAGTATCGGGCTTAACAGCGTCCACCGAGAGTGCCTCTGTTATATTAAATCAACCGATCGCTTTTTTTTTATAAATCAGTCAATAAAAAATAAGTTCCGACTGGAAACAGGCGCCATTTGACTCATACACGGTGTTACGAACTAGCTTTTCAGCTAATTCGTACTTGAAAGTTGCTAGGGGCATAGCTCAATAATGACTCATGATCCGGTAGAGCACAAAAATATCTGATGAGGTTTATTAACATTAAGCTTTTACAATAACTATTTATGTTACCATTGATCGGGGAGCTTTACATTGAATTTAAGATGATTCATTATTACATTTAATTCACGCCATTTTATTTAAACCTAACTGGAAAGTCACCACCTGGTTAATGTTGCTGGAGGCTGATTCTACGAGACGGTTAACGACGGCCGGACACACCCATCTTCCTGGTCTGCTTCGCTGGTCGGGTCGACGTCCAAAGGACAAAAGACGAAAAGACGCTGTCCCCGGTGTTAGCGCCGGCCTATATCAAGCGCGTGGTTCTGCGGCCCCGCTCAGTGACCGGTGGAGGGAATTTATGTAACTGTCTTCTTTCGCAAGGGTCGAAGACCAAATGGTGGTGTTGCAATCCCGCTCGTTTCCAGGTTAAGTGTTTGAAGATGTGGTCAGACAAGCCGTTCAGCTAAGGCCTGATCACACCATAACAACGGGCAGAAGCATATAAAGAAATGTTAGCAAGGGCATAAAACATCCAGGTTTTGAGAGCCGGTGAGTGTGAAGAAAGATTAGTATGGAGCGGCACCGGAATGCAGGAGCTCGGAAACGGGAGATCCCCGAGAAAACCCACTGACTAGTGGCATCGTCCGGCACGATTCCCACATGCAAAAATCCGGTTCGCCTAGATGGGACGCGGGTAGTCTGACCACTTCACCACCGCGGCACTCGTTAAAACTGGCCAGCAATAAACTTTGTTCCTTTCTGTTTCAACATTTAACATAATAAATGGCGTGGCAGGAACAAATTTATTCTTGAATCAACGCGTGGTGGAACGATACATAACAGGTTCAAAGGATATACAAAGTCTTAAACAAATTAAAATTATAAAAATGTAATGCTTTTTTTAAATTTTGCAATACCTCCTACGAATTTATATTATTTTGCACTCCAAGGGGAGAAAATTGGGAAAATTGCTGTGACAGAGTGAGTAGCTTGCGATACGAGCTGATAAAAGTAGACATAACAAAGTTTGTGCATTATATCAATAACTACGCACCATTTTCTGGGTTGAGTTGAGAAAATGAAGAGTCAGGTAACAACTAAGTATGTAGTGCCCATGACGATGGAGAGCGATGGAATGCAAGGTAGTGAGCAAACGGGAGAGAACTTCAAGGAAACCCACCGGCCACCGAGCAACGTACTTTTCCATTTCTATTAAGAGAAAAAATTGGGCTATATTCTCTCCCCTCCCCCTTCCACCCATCTAAAGATTTGAGCCAGGATCGCCACGCGAATACCACGACCACCGTTTTTTGCATGGGCATACGTTTCGTGACGGTAAACTTTGAATTAAGAACTTATTTTTAAGCCCTGCTGGTATACCACTTCATTTTGTTGTGTATCGGTCTGCCACATGCATATATTTAGTTGTAATGTACCTATAGGCTGACCATGGTAATGTGAGCACTTTTTATGACCTAGTTACTTTTTCCATTCAACCATTTTTTTTATTCTTTAGCCATATTTTTTTTAATTATTATTGCCATGTGAGTAATTAATAATGGGTGTGTATTCCACCGCACTCGGAAGTTAACGTTTAAGGCTTAAATATATATATTTTTTTTTACTATTATTTAAAATGAGGGGACTTTCAAAAGTGTTCACTTTACTGCGAATAGCCTTAAAGTAGCTTGTTTTCTCACGTTGCTCAAGCGACACCGCAAAAGTATTTCTGGGCCAAATATTTTTATATTGTCCAAAATAGCATGCTGAAGGGTATAATGCTAACACAAATAAATGTCGACTACCACCTATTTTTAATGAGATGTGATATTATAAGTGTTCCAGTTCAAAATTAATTAAAATGTATGTATTTACCGGCAAGATGTTCAAAATACTGATTGCAAACGCGATCATTTGACTCCAGAAATGTACAGCTACGAAAGTACTGAAAATGTTATCGGTATCTTTGTGTTACCACTTCATATTACAGTTTTCAAAATTTAAAAGAAATGCTGTTTATAAAACTATGCCAATGATTTGCGGATAGTTGTCTCAGTGACAGAGGCGTTATTATTCAATTTATCTCATAGTTTCTTATTAATTATATCAAATATGTAAGTTCATTTAATATAAGCTAAATTTACATCATCATCAGCCAATTTATTTTATTCAGAACTTTAATAACACCCTTCTTCTACACGAGAGATAAAAAAATTATAACAAATAAATAATGGTGTTCTCTGTTATTCTGCCATTCAGTTAGCAGTTGCTTTTCTTGCCGAAACCTTCAGTATCTCATCTTGAGTTCAATCCCAAACAGTTTTACTTGGAGAATGTACCAAAACGGGTTCTTGGTTTTAGTCACCAGGTAAAAATTATTGTGTCTAAATGAGTTATCTAAAATTTAGGCCTATATTTAGTACCTCTTTGTGGGAAAAAGCAACTAATATTATATTTAAGTACAAGATAACCTGATATATTAGAGATTAAAACTAAAGTTATGAAAATAGCTTATAACTAGTGAAACCAGATAAAATGATTCCAGTTGCATCGTACTGATAGTTGCAATGGCTGAATTTCAGTCATTAGTGACTTTCGCTGAATTCCAGTGAATCTCGCCCCTCCAAAGCAATTTTACACATCTGATTAAAATAGGTCACTAGCAGGCAATAGCTTATTGATATATTTTCAGGATATTGAATTTATTTATTGGTGTCAATTGAGGCTTTGAGATTCTGGCGTCAACACCAAGTTTGAAAAATTGTCTGACCCGACCACAGACGTCTTGTAGATTGCACTACGTCACTTATTAACTTCTGGCGATACACGAACTAGGCATGAAGGAACATCTAGAGCTAAACGCTAGTCCAACCTAACTCGCGCAACGTTAAAACTCTAGCTTAACAGAAAGGCACAGAGAAGATACGTACACGGAGATGAAATGGCGTGGCGATTCCTTTACTGTGTGCGTACACATTCTCTGATTGGCTAAGGAATGTTCTTGGGGGATGGACCTTGTGTCTGCTTGTTTATAGTTCATTCAAGGTTACTTCCATCTTTTCTGAAGCCCTGCTTAAGTTCTACTTCCAGGATATTCCTCCGCCTCATGCAAACAAAGCTTAACCGAGTACAGAAAATTGCTCCAAATGGACGAAGCACCGAATTCGTGCGCACTCAGTGTAATAATAGTTTGTATAAGAACTATTTTTTACTAGGCATTACCAACACACCTATATTCTTTTCGCTTGTGTTCATATTAATTATAAATGAAATATTATAATTTATAGACAATATATAAGTAAAAGTTCAATTCAACGAAAAATTAGCTACTTTTATGTTAAGACAATTATAAAGCGATAGTGATATAAGACTTATTTGTGAAACAACCAAGCACGTAATACATAGGGTGATTTTTCCAAAGTTTTATTCAAAAAGTGTGATGAAATCACTAATAGACTATACTGCATGCTGAGAAAGGTTCCGTATAGCATTTACTGGCTAGCGAGTAGGTTATCAGGCGCTGATTTGCGAACGGCTGTTTAACCTCTGTATTCATAACTACTGTGTGGTAAATGTAAGCGCTACTTTCGGAGCGTCTACAAGAGATCAGTAATTTCCCAGGGTAGAATACATGAACAGTGTTTCATCTTCGGCATTCTCGGGGGTTTATCCAACAATTTTGTACACTTACACAGCTACAAACTTTCAGAAGCGCTAGAGGTACAATATTTATCAGCAATTTATTTTATTTTAGTTAGTTTGTTTTAATCAATATTTTTATTTTGCTGGTTATGAAAAACGGGTATATCATGATACAAATTTTAAATCAGTAATGAAGTAACTCACACTAGTAACTTAAACGAGTAAATAAAGAAAGCGAAAACGAACGGACGCTATCATGTTGAGCAAGGGAAAAGTAAACTTTTTACCATAACACTAATTATAATTTTGCAAATTCTTTCGCTGGTAGGTAAGACGTCAATCACGTAAACTCTTGGTGTACCTTTTATAAAGCTAGAAATAAAATGGAAAAATTACTGTGACTGTATCACGTAGAACCAAATTTTATTGAAAACAAAGATGTCTTACCATAACATCAGTCAGTAAATAAACGTTTGTATCTCGAACATGTAAAGAACTGAAAGTTTAAGGTTTCCCAAAATGAATTCGCAAAGTTCACGAACATCTAATGTAAATGGAAGTCTTCACTGCATCACTGCACACCCTTTGTCTCCAGCCTTTCAAGAAGTCCACATTTGCTTATTTAGTAACGTCAGAGTTGGCGATACTGCACGCGAACCTACCCTTCCTCTTCCAAGCAGTCGCCAGAAAGCTGAATCAGCAGCCGTTGGCGATTGCTCACGTCCGTCGTCTGGGGAATTCTCAAAAACTCAACAGAAACCTCATCGGTGTAACCCCTGGGGAAAATGACCGTGTCATAAAAAAAAGGGACAAGTCATCGTTCTTGGTGGGCGAAAAAGCTCACATGTCGCTCTCTACACATAGCGACCCAAGCATTCTGTTCTTAACCGCTTTCTGTCAAGCGCAAACTTGAGTTTTTGCATCCAGGTGACCAACATAGCCTAATGAAACAAAACTGAACCATTATATCCCGAAAGTAACCACGTAATGACGCGATACTTGTGCTATTTTGACCTCAAACGTATTGTAGATTTATTTTAATATTAAATACATGTGCCATAATTTAAAATTTTTTTGTTCTATTTTCTTGGGATGATGTACCTACACCCCTGCTTTTATACTAGAAAGCAGAACGTATGTGCTTATGTGATAAACAAATTTCCTATTATAGTTAAAATGGACATAATAATGAGTGGCTCGCCAGGGACTAGAACCGAGAACCTAGGTTCAAAGAAAATATTTCTGGTAGGGTATTGTCAAGCTAAAACATAGTGCAACTGACGAGATGGCACAGCGGCAACACACACAGGTCTCTCTCATTCTGGAGAAGCCAAGCTCAAGTGCCTGACCAGCTATCCTGACTTCGGTTTTCTGCTTGATATTTTTTTCAAAATTACTCCAGGAGAATACCGTGACATATCGTCACTACAGGCTATGGTTATTTTTTTCCCCGTTCCTGATTCTCCGAATCACTGTTTTCGTCTCTAAAGATGCCGTTGTCAACGAGAAATTAAGATATATCTAATTTAAAAATAGTGCAAAAAATGTCACTGATCTAATTCACATGGACGCTAACCTTGTAGCGAAGATTCGATTCCCAGGTTGGGAAAATACTGTTAAGTGCTATATTTAATGCCCAAATACTTGATACCTTCTTTATTAATAGCCTAAGTTATAAAATATGTTTTAATCGCTCTCTGCACCTAATGTTCCGCTGCAACATTCAAACTGAAATGCGTAATTCAGTATTATTTTGAAAAGCGCGTATCTTGACCGACCAGAAGCATGATGAACTCATATCATGTGTTTAAAATGGTTGCCATAAGCATCAAGGCATATATGCGTGTGCCCGTCCTATGTTACAGTAGTTGTTAATCAACTTATCGGAATTCGTAGCCTCGATTTTCTGCCCACTTTTTCGCTTGTTTCCGGACCCCAAACTTTGCGAGAAAAAAAATTGATAGAACAGGTCAACGCCGTTTCGCAAAATACGTACGGTTTAGTCCTGTACATTCTGTATTGCTAGTATAGGCAGTTCACTGTTAATTTGTAACTTTCGAAAGCCCTGGTTCCTTAATTTCTTCTTCTCGCTTTGTATCCTCCCGCCATACGCCATATGTAGAATAATGTTGTCATGGACCTGGTCACTATATTCATGCGCCTTCCAAGTAGGAAAATAGGTATAGTCAATTCGCGGTTTTTTTCACACGTTTTGAATCAAACCTTTGGTTGTTTCCTAAATATGTCACGTATCACAATCGTTTTATGCATCTGTTAACATAAAATGCCTTATTTTTGGTTACATTGAAGTTTTACTTACATTTTATCTATAAATTATAATATTCACATTATTAAAAATAATTAAAAACATGGTGGAAATAGGTATGCTGGTAATGCCCGGTAATAAATAGTTCATAAACAACATTTTATTACATTGAGCGCGCACGAATGCAGTACGCTGTCTACTATTTGGTGTAATTTTCTAGACTTGGTCAAACTTTGTTTGCGTGAGGTGGAAGAATATCCTGGAAGTAGAACTTTAGCAGGGCTTCAGAAAAGTTGTAATTAACCGTGAATTAACTATAATTATACTAATTTGAAAATTCGTGCTTTAATGTGTATAAAAAAAAAGAAACACTGACTTTAGTGGCCGTGAATTTAAAAGATACACTCTCAATACATAGTCAAGTCTTAGAAATATTTTTACCAACTTTCTGACAATTTTACTGGGGCCCTGCATGCAAGTGTGTCCTGTATCATTCAGGGTGTCCCCAAATCCGTGGGAGGCAATCAGGGAGAGGATAGGACACGCCAAAAAACACAAAATGTCCCAATGAACATATGTTGTAAAGTAGAAAATTTCCTAGTTATACAGACCTTTCAATGTTGTACTGGATGTATTCGTGAAAGTCTTCCTGACACATTCCATTTCGAGTAGCTGTAGTCATGTTCGTGTGCCAGCAGTGATACGTCAGTATAGAAGAAGTGCTCAAAATATCCACATTGTTGTGTGCCTGAATGCACGCCTGAAGGAATGTCCGGAACTGGAGTTGCATAAACAATGGCCTTGAAATTCTCCACAGGTAATAGCTCAGTGTATGAGATGCGGAGTTATAAGCGCATGGCATTCGACGTTAGTCAACTGTCGACAGTGCAATGGGACAGCCAATAACGCTCGCACCATTCCCGATGATCACGTTAACATGCACCCCTGGTAAAAGTTTGACCATTATAGTAACTCGGAACTATAAAATTTTGGACATATGTTTGTAGGGACATTCTGTGCTGTTTTCAGGTGTACCATCCACTCCCCTATTACTTCTGACATATTTGGGAACAACCTGTATATGTAGTTAAAGGACAATGACATTTTTGCAAATTTTTATTTCAGAAGTGCTTATTTTACCGTGAAGATCTNGCACCATCCACTCCCCTATTACTTCTGACATATTTGGGAACAACCTGTATATTAGGGTGGAGTGAACTTACTAGGCGAAAAAAAAAAAAATACTCTAATCGAAATGGAATAGTTGCGAAAAGTNCTTCAGGGTACAGTAACTGTTGAAGGTCACATAGCATCACATTCAGATGTGTCATTCGAATTGTCGAGAACAGTAACCCATAGACTGCTTTTACGTCGGCCAGGCGCAAGACACGAACCAGAATAGCGCAACAACTAGTGTCCTTCCGTAACTGCGTTTCTCATGTACAGCCTATTTGCGGGTTCTTCACACATTTTGAATAAAGTCCTTAAAAAATCACCCTATCTATGAAGTGTTTGGTGGTTTCCTAAATATGTCTTATCAAAGCGATTTACACTGGTGTTATAATAAAAATATCTTATTCTTGCTTAAATCGAATTTTCGCTTACAATCTATCAATAAACTATAATATTTCATATATAATTAATATTAACAAAAACAGTGGGAAAAAACGTATGTTGGTAATGCCTAGCAGGAAATAGTTCTTATGCGAAATATCATTACACTGAGTACACACGAATGTGGTGCGTTGTCCCTTTAGTGTAATTTTCTAGACTCGATTACGCTTTGTTTGTATGAGGCGGAGGAATATCCCGGAAGTATAACGTCAGAAAAGTTTGAATTAACAATGAATTGATTACACCAAGGTAAATCTGGGTCAAATTTCAATATTACAGGTCCATTAGTTTGAAAATTGTAAGGGACAATCAGCAGGCAAGCGCGAGTGAAAAACCTATAAGAATGCATGTAAATTGCGATAGAGCTGACACTGAGACAAAGCCATTGTTTCAGATAGAAAACAAATTTATTTAAAGACTATTTGTNTAAATTGCGATAGAGCTGACACTGAGACAAAGCCATTGTTTCAGATAGAAAACAAATTTATTTAAAGACTATTTGTATACACTGAACTATTTGTTTACACTGGACAATATTTTTCTTTACTCAACTGATCTGCTCTTACTAGAAACATTTTCATTAGTTCCCTTGAGTTATAAAAAGCATTAATATATAACTTNTACTCAACTGATCTGCTCTTACTAGAAACATTTTCATTAGTTCCCTTGAGTTATAAAAAGCATTAATATATAACTTGTTCGCCAAAAAATTTATTTAAATGTTAGTATACCCGAGTATTTTACAAGTACATCCGGCTAATCAATTTGGTTGCCGGAAAAAATATAAAGTTGGCTGTACAGTGACTTGGGTCATTTTATTGCCTTCGTACAAATCTAAAGCATAAAGTTTTGTCCATAATTGCTGCTACAATTGGTATAATAATAATACTAGTGCATAAATTTATGGTAAATGATAGCTCGAAGAATGCCAATAAAACAATTTCAACAGAAAACTTAAAAGAAAAGCAACAAAACTAGAAAATAAACTGAAGGGCAAAAAAAAATAGTATAGGCGTGCATATACAAATAACAGAGATATGGAACCAATCGGAGTAACGCGATGCGGTCGGCAGCTAGATCGGTTGCTGCTAAAGTGGCAGGTTATTAATAATTAAGTGTGTTTGAACGTGGTGTTATAGTCGGCGCACGAGAGATGGGACATAGCATCTCCGAGGTAGCGATAACATTTGGATGTTCGCGTACGACCATTTCACGAGTGTACCGTGAATATCGGGAATCCGGTAAAACATCACATCTTCGACATCGCTGCGGCCGGAAAAAGATCGTGAAAGAACGGGACAAACGGCGACTGACAAGAATCATTAAACGTGACAGACGTGCAACCCTTTCTCAAACTGGTGCAGATTGGATATGTGGACTGCCTCCTGCATNAGAATCATTAAACGTGACAGACGTGCAACCCTTTCTCAAACTGGTGCAGATTGGATATGTGGACTGCCTCCTGCATACCTTCAGACATTAGTCGAGTCCATGCCACGTCGTCTTGCGGCACTTCTACGTGTTCGTAAGGGGGGTGGGGGGCTACACAATATAAAGCAGGTGTACCAGTTTTTTTGGCTTTTCAGTGTATTTGACGTTATTGTCATACATCAGATAATATATAGAAACATAACAAATATAACTGCTTTGTAACTGTCGCCGTGTTTGAATTCGGTAAGGCGTAGTGTTTGGGTGCAAGTGTTCAAACCTCAAAACTCGGTCTTCATTCCATTTATTTTTCGTAATAAAAACCATGACTTGTATCAGCACCGCCATACTAATCTTTCTTTGCATCATCGAAATCTTACACGTTTGACGCAATCAAACTAGAATAAAAATAATTTGGCTTGAGCAATGAAATATCTAATTGCCCTTTAACAAACAGCAAATTTCGTTATGCTAAACTAATATTGTTTATAAAAAAAATTCACAGTGAATAAGGCGGGAAATAATGACAATACATATTCCAACAAAATTTATTTGTTTAAAATCGAGGACAAATTTCGAATCAACCGTATTTGAGAATGGATTTTCAAATAATTAAGTTAAAAGTAGCTTGCTTGGGAGTTTGCTAACAATGAACGCTGATTTTCATTTAGTTCACAGTTTTGCTAGCGTTATGAATGAGTAATTTTATGATACTGTATCAGTGAGTTTCTCATTTCGTAGGTGTATTTTTCTGCTAATGACCATGAGATAAAGAAAGCTGTGTTCCGTTGCCAACTTTGTAATGCCAAGTTAGTTCCTACATAGGTATATATATTTTTTACTGCGGCAGCGAGTTTTGTCTGCAGACAAACTTTTCATCCATTCAGGAAATTCCATTGGTATCTGATGCAAATTTTCAATATTCATGAGGCTAAATAATGTTTGGAGAGTTTAAAGTGGTTTTGTTAAACTGAAGTTCGGCCATTAGCTCAGTGCTGTAAAATCGCGTATAGACACGAAGTTAGTATCTGAACTTGGATCATGCTTTTTTATATTGAAGAAAAATAGGTTCCTGTGAATTCGCGGTTTGTTATGCATCTTATTCTATGATTATGAGTACAAGTTTCATAATATGCACTTTTCGTATCTACATAAAGAGTTACCCATACACAAATCTATTACAGTATATGTGAAAAACAAATATTAATATCTTGGCCTCACTTGCTACATCTCATTATTTACCATATTTTCATGAACAGAAAGCTCGAGTCATAATTTATATCCCGAAAAATACTTCAGAAGCATTTTTAATTCAGGAAAATTATGGAAGATAGTTACAAAGCCATTATGACACTCAGTCGCATGGTTAAAAAGAAATGAAAAATTAAAAAATATTTATGACAAACACTTGCTTACAAGTTGTACAGATACAAAATACGCTATGCTCTCCTCAGTTTGTATCAACCACTGTTACTTAAGGTAAAATATTGTTTTCAAGAACTTGACACAGCTGGTTCAATATTTTAAAATTTATCAGTTGGCTGAGACTTGTTGGAATGCAGCAGAACTGACACAAGCAAAATATTTAATATTAATTCAAATAGTGGGCACGAGACTTCACCAAAATATGTGCGGATTTGGACGGCGGTAACGTCACTGATCCCTGACTATAGGTAAAAAAATTACGAAATGTGGTGGAGCAGAAAACATTTAGTATTGATATTTGTGGAAAATACATTTTTATATTTAACGCAAAAATAACTACTCTACAGGTATATTTTCTGCAACAAACTGTGGTTGCGTGGTGGTGTAGTGGTTAGACTACTAGCCTCCCGCTTAGGCAAACCGGACTCGATTCCCAGCGGGGTCGCTCCCGGATTTTAGTTTGTGGGAATCGTGCCAGACGATACCACTGGTCGGCGGGTTTTCTCGGGAATCTCCCTTTTCCCCTCCCTTTCATTCTGGTGCTGCTCCATACTCACCTCGCTCCACTCTCATCGGCTCTCAAGATCTCGATGTTAGGAACCGCCCAAATAACTTCATTCACTCACTTACTGCAATGAACTGCGCTTATCAAACCGTGTTTAGACAATTCTTTCTGGTTTACGTGAGTTCAAGAACTTGACACGAAGTTTTCATTGGGATAAAACATTTAATAAATTGTTTAAATAATTACATGTAAAAATTGTAACAATCATAGAAGGTGCTTCTAAAATAGTGATAATAACTACGTTTTCGGACTCAAGTTGATGGTTAACGAATTACTTTAAGTGTAAAAAGAGCCGTATTAAATTTTCACTAGTTACGTCAGCTACATGACAGCTTCATAAACTGAAGAGCCAAAAAAACTGGTGCACCTGCCTAATATCGTGTAGGGCCCCCGCGAGCACGCAGAAGTGCCGCAAGACGACGTGGCATGGACTCGACTAATGTCTGAAGGTATGCAGGAGGCATTTCACACCATGAATCATGCAGGGCAGTCCACAAATCCATAGGAGTGCGAGGCGGTTAAGATCTCTTCTGAACAGCACGTTGCAAGGCATCCCAGATATGCTCAATAGTGTTCATGTCTGGTGATTTAGGTGGCCAATGGAAGTGTCTAAAGTCAGAAGAGTGTTCCTGGAGCTACTCTGTAGCAACTCTCGACGTGTGGGGTGTCGCTTAGTCCTGCTGAAATTGTCCATGTCCGTCGGAATGTACAATGGACATGAATGAGAGCAGGTGATCGGATAGGATGCTTACGTGTCTATCAACTATCAGAGTCGTATCTAGACATGTCATGGGTCCCATTTCACGCCAACTTCACACGCCCCATACCACGAAAGAGCCTCCACCAGCTTAAACAGTCTCCTGTTGACATGTAGGGTCCATGGATTCATAAGGATGTCTCCAAACCCGTACACGTCCATCCACCCGATACAATTGGAAACGAGACTCGTCAGAAAAAGTAAAGTGTTTCCAGTCATCAACAGTCCAATGGAGGTGTTGGCGGGCCCAGGCGAGGCGTGAAACTTTGTGTCGTGCAGTCAACAACGGTACTCGAGTGGACCTTCGGCTCCGAAAGCCCATATCAATGATGGTCCGTTGAATAGTTCGCACGCTGGCACTTGTTGATGCCCCAGCATTGAAATCTGCGCCAACTTGAGAAAGGGCTGCACGTCTGTCACGTTTAATGATTCTCGTCAGTTGTAGTTTGTCCCGTTCGTTCACGATATTTTTCTGGCCGCAGCAATGTCGAAGATTTGATGTTTTACCGAATTCACGAAATTCACGCTACACTCGTGAAATGGTCGTACGCGAAAATCCAAATTGTATCGCTACCTCGGAGATGCTATGTCCCATCTCTCGTGCGCTGACTATAACACAACGTTCAAACTCACTTAAATCTTGATAACCTGCCGTTGTAGCAGCAGTAACCGGTATAGCTACCGACCGCATCGCGTTACTCTGATTGGTTCCATACCTCTGTTATTTGCACACGCACGCATATACCAGTTTTTTTCCTCTCCAGTGTATATATTTAGAAAATAAATGTACAGTCTGTTCAGAGGGAAAAACCAAGCCCATATTACTGTGGGCCGCCTACTATAAACATTGTGCGTAAAAACAACTCTCTCAAACTTAGATTGTATTGTAATTTTATGAGCATGCCTCGTCGTCATTCTTATTGATTGCCTGTATCTAGTGTCGCGAATAAATCGGAGCACACAGTAGACTTAAATACTATGTATGTACCTCAGCTGTTATCATACTTCCATTGGCTGCTGGTGTCGTTTCCGAATTTGACCGAGCCAATCATAATTCCGCAACAAAAACATAATACCATTCAATAAAAAAATCCCATACGTTAGAAATGCCAAATACCTAGGTATAATGATAGATCACAAGTTAACTTGGCAACCACACATAGAAAATGCAAGATATGCAGAACTGGGAAAAATTAAACAATTATATCCAGTATTAAACGCAACTAACTTTCCACGTAAGAAAATACTCTTAATATAAAATCAAATAATAATCCCAGTTATGTTATATGGATGTGAGATATGGGGACATGCCGCAGATTTCAGAATTAAAGACTTGCAAACCATACGAAACAAGTACTTGAGAATAATAGCTAACCAATATAAATACACTACTGTTAAAACTATCCATTAACTACTATCAATAAAATACATTAAATAAATAATTGCAACGAAAAATTAGTGTTTCTATAATAATCTGACAAATCATGACAATCCTAATATCAAATTCCTTGGTAACTGTGATCCCGCAGGAGTAAGAAAATCCAGAAAACCTAAACTACACTGAACACGACACGAGTGAGAAGGGGCCTGCGCGCTGATTGGCCAACCAATCAGAGCACGAGGTGCTCCAAATAAAACTGGAAGCGCGACCAAAAATCTGCGGTCATTTAAAATGAAATACGCAGGTAATTAAATAAATTATTAAATTCATCGCGTCTCCTGGACTGCCGGAGTTTTCTGATCGGTCAGGGACAAAATTTAACAAAACTAATTTGTTCAAGGTGTTTTCAATATTGCTACCACACTGTCATCACCCTCCTAGACATAGAAAAGGAGTTCGACAGGGTGTATCATCCTGGTCTGCTTTACAAGTTCCACGATTATAACTTTCCCCCCTTCCTCATTCCCTTCATACCATTTTATCTATCATCTTGCTCATTCCATGTCAGTTTCAACGGTGAAACATCCATGGTCTGCCAGTTGAAAGCAGGAGTTACCCAGGGCAGCATATTAGATCCGGTCCTGTTCAGCCTCTACATTAATGACATGCCACGCGCTGGAGAGGCTCGCATCGGCTGTTATACTGATGACACCATCGTTTTTGCGTCATCTGTGAACAGAGACCGAGCCATTAGCCACGTACAGGCTTCCCTGGACGACATTGAGCCCTGGCTAGCAAAGTGGCGCATTAAAGCGGACGCAGCCAAGACAGAAGCAATAGAATTCAGCACCCGACGACGGAACCCTCCCACGAGATTACAGTTCTGTAGCCAGGAAATAGAGTACAGCAATAAGGTCAAGTACTTGGGTGTAATAATGAATAGGAAGCTGCCCTGGAGGCATCACATTCATACTCAGCTCGCCAAAGCCAACTCCCGGCTAAGGCAGCTGTTTCCACTCCTCAATCGCCATAGTTCACTTCGCAACCGATACGGTGTAATCATCTATCAATCTCTCATTCGTGAGATATATTTCTGTTAGGGGAGCGAGCCCCCTTAATTTTAGCAAGTTAGCAAGTAGTGTTTTCAACTCACTTCACCACACTTCACCACACTTTGCGGACACGCACAGCTTGAAATCACACACACAGCGTCTTCTCACACTACTCATACTTACGCCCTGTCAAGGCAGCTCATGTGGGTACACTGGCAGACAGTTTTTGCCCCACTCTGTCTCCAGGAATCCAGGCCGAGAGGCACACATGGGAGGTCAGGACTGGGTATGCGGGCATTAGTATAAAGTCAGTTTTAGTTTAAAAAAATCTAAATAAAAAACCAAATGAAATCTTAAAAATATTAAAAAATTTAATTAAAAAACTAAATTCTTTAAAATTTAAGAAATAGTAGATTCAAGGCTGCAAGGCCAGTTTTCTAGTTATAAGGAAAAGCTACAAATTATGCCCTTCGGGAGGCTGATTTAGATACACCCACTACACTGGTGAACCTTAGTTTTAACCAGGGCTGGCAACATCCGTGGTACATAGGGTGCCAGAAAAGTTTACTAATAACATGCAACTTTTTTCTCAAACGCCACACGATGAAATGGCCTGAGAATAAGAGCGAGGCCGGGCCCTGACTTGCAGCACCGTAAGGGCTTATGATGAACAAGCTGGGTTGTCGATGAGCAGCGACTCGGGTTGTAGGGACTCACCGACGCACTACTCGCGAGTTTATCTAGCCACTTGCAAACAACATTACAACATGTTCTACAGACACCAGGGCACTACAACACGCCAGTCGGGAAACTGGTGGGGAGCTTCACTCCCTCGCCGACAACACCTACACATTAATTTACTAAGATAGTAACAGTGACTAACAGCTATAAATACGGGCCCAAAGCCCAACTAAAACATACACATAGCAGCCCGCCGCCGGCTAAATGATTTGAACCAAGTGTGTCGGGCTGCATTTTTGATGCAAACCTACTAAACGAGTTATGGGAACTTCGGTTTCTGGTCTCGTGAGAGCACGGCCTTTTGGGGGCATACGAGAGATCGGCGGAAATCCACAGTTGGGGAGCAGCCAGCGAGAAGGTAGCAGCTACAGCGCGCGCCTACAAGAACTACTCATGCAAACGAAAGGCAAACATGTGCGGCTAGTTCATGTTAGAGCTACCGCATGATCCAGGATCGGCAGTCCGGTACACGCGTCGAGTGGCCGGCCTCGCAGAAGAAAATACAGCAGCAAAGTGCGCATGCCCACTGCAGCTAAGTTGTGCACTACTCACACTACACACACCGCAATGCAAAGAAGAACAAGCAGGACAAGAAGACAGAGGCGCGCCATTTCAAGGGTCAACTATGTGGGTTCTCGGGCAAGAAGAACTGCCTCAACTCCACCCGAGAACCGGGCCTAGGGGCACACGCACTGGTCAAGGGAAGAGTGATCAAGGGGGTCACCTGTAACATTCAATCATAATAATCATTATTTTAATTCACTGTTTATATCACTAAGATAACATATAAAATACTGTACATGTCGGGTAATATGAGTAGTTAAAATAATAGATAATATAAATAAAGAAATAATAATGATAACAAATTTAAAAAATAAAATAAAAAATGCATAGAAAACAAACATTTTTTAACTATAAATAAAACAATAAAAAACACATGACAAAATATATATTTTTTCTGAACCCAAAATGACGCTCCGACTTTATAGTCTGTTTCAGGTCGGGAAGAAGAAAAAAGTGCAATGCAGTACAGTACGGAAGAGAGAACCAAGGGGCCGGGGAAGGGGAGGGGTGCTCTGCTTTGAGTAGCATCCGAATAGATAGATTCTGGTACCAAGAGCCCTCCTAGTGCACTAACAATGACTTTTTCCACCAAACAGGTTTGCACCTACAGGTTTTAGGGCTTAGGCAAAATAAATTTCATCACATCCCCCACCTTCATTTTTGCAAGTTATCATAATTGAAATTAAATAAATCAGATTAAGAGTTAAATTGCTCAAACTTTTAATTTCCTAGCAATCTACTGAAAAAATTCAATTTTAGATTATATTGCTTTGGATTTTCTTTTAAAGCAACCCACATACCCCCCTGAGATTAAATTCAAGCACCTTCAGTGCCAAGGAAAAAATATATATGCCATAAGCAAATGCATATACTTATATCTTTATTATTTTATTATGTGATTTATTCAATATAAAAGAAAAGTCGTAAATGACTAGGTTCCCTCAGCGCATATAAATATATATATATATATGAAAAAAAACTATTTTCAATATTACTACACGACCACACGATGAAACGTACCCCGTGGGCTGCCCTGCGGGACATCAATTACATCTGGAGCACATTACATGCGAAATTACTTCCACACAACAGACCAACATATCAGACAGATACCACGACACGGACATCCACTCCAGTCGGAGGGGAGGCTGGAGGGGAGCTTCACTCCCCCGCCGAATACAAAAACACGTAATTTTACTTTAAAATAGGCAACACCAATAAAAAAGCCTTAATACGTGTCCGGTTTCCAACAAAACTCTGCTACACGGCGCCCCGACGCCGACCCAATGATTTGAGTATGTGTCGGGGTGCATTTGTTTTACAAACACCCAGTGAGTTATGGGAGTCTGTACTCGTGGTCTCACGACACCAAGGCCATTCGGTGGCGTGTGAAGGTTCGGCGGTGGTCTCTACACACCGATCGGACTCATCGTCGAGCAAACAATTTTTAATTTATTAATTTAAAAAAAAATTATAGTCTTGCCGAGTAATTAGAAGTTTACAACGAAACATTTTCATACCTTTTTTTTACCATTATTTGCTATGGTCACAAATGAATGGTGTTTTTAAGTAAGCTAGAGTACTTGAAAATGGCACGGTATTACTCGCTCGTGAAATGCTCTTTGGTCGCTCGTTCAAACACTTGAAAGATAAGACTGTTCACAATACTTTTGGACAGCGAAGAAACGGACTGTCACGTTCCCTCTTACCTTTCACTTCTATCACACTGCGGCAATGTTTGCACGTAGTGCCTCCAGTACTGTTATTCTGAGCAACATCGTGTGCTTCTTATTGTGTGGGTTAATTAGTGACTTTATGTGTTCTGCAGTCATTCGAAACAACTTATTAGTTGATAGAAGTACAACTATATTTACTTTTGTTTCCTGTATGTTTGGTTCGCTACTCACTAACACATTTACAGCGTGACATGTTTTATGTTTTCTTCGTTGAGGATATACCGGGCGATTAGCCCGCGCATATTTTGCCGTGTCTGTGCAACCCGCACATATATACTACCCATCTAACAAAACATCTCCTCCGCTGTAAAATAATTGTCTCTTGTGTAGCCCGTGCCGTTTATGTACTCGTTACGGCGCATCGTCTGTTATCTGAACTTTCGACGCCGTTGTCAACCTGCACCAATCAGCGGCGCGGAAATAGAGAATCGCTACAAAACAGCGCGTGCGCGTTCATTTGTTTTCGTTAATGCAGTAAGAAGTGACTGTATTTTCATGTCACATGAAGAAACACAATGGCTCGATGCGAGACAGATGTCTGTTACTAAGGACGCAATCGTCACGTACCAAAGTATTCGGAAAACATCGCAATGATCCGTTTTCATCACAATAAACGGACGTGCATTATTTGAAAAGTGACTGCTTCTCAACGCTTTACTGACATAACACCATCCGTTCACCTCTTACTTTACCGGTGACAACGAATCAACGCGCACGTGGTGTTCTGCTACGATTGATATTATGTTATATTGGTAGTTTTGTGTGCTGGTTTTATAGATACGGAAAAATAGGTGCGGGTGGCTTGCCCCGTATAAGGCATCAGTTAAGGCCTCTGTTGTATATGCAGATGTACATAAAAGAGTTTTGTTATTTCTGAAAATGTGCATACGAGAGTTTTATTTTGTCAAATGTGCCGTGAATTTCGTTTGTGTGTGTAAGTGTGTCGTAGTAACATTACGCCAGCAAGCAGCAAAATAATATTCTGAGAGAAGAAATAAGTTCCAAAATGTACAGCCTCACTCATTCCAATCCGTGGTAACACGTTACTGGCTCACACGAAACTCGGAAGTTTGATACATTTTCCAAGAAGTCATCTTCTAAAGAATGAGCTAGTCTCTTTTAGCAACACAGACACGAGAGAGAAAATTGTGACCTTTATTATCTCTTCGAATTATGCAGGGAAATATAACCAGCAAAGGAAAACCTAAATAACTACACTGANAGAAAATACAGCAGCAAAGTGCGCATGCCCACTGCAGCTAAGTTGTGCACTACTCACACTACACACACCGCAATGCAAAGAAGAACAAGCAGGACAAGAAGACAGAGGCGCGCCATTTCAAGGGTCAACTATGTGGGTTCTCGGGCAAGGAGAACTGCCTCAACTCCACCCGAGAACCGGGCCTAGGGGCACACGCACTGGTCAAGGGAAGAGTGATCAAGGGGGTCACCTGTAACATTCAATCATAATAATCATTATTTTAATTCACTGTTTATATCACTAAGATAACATATAAAATACTGTACATGTCGGGTAATATGAGTAGTTAAAATAATAGATAATATAAATAAAGAAATAATAATGATAACAAATTTTAAAAATAAAATAAAAAGTGCATAGAAAACAAACATTTTTAACTATAAATAAAACAATAAAAAACACATGACAAAATATATATTTTTTCTGAACCCAAAATGACGCTCCGACTTTATAGTCTGTTTCAGGTCGGGAAGAAGAAAAAAGTGCAATGCAGTACAGTACGGAAGAGAGAACCAAGGGGCCGGGGAAGGGGAGGGGTGCTCTGCTTTGAGTAGCATCCGAATAGATAGATTCTGGTACCAAGAGCCCTCCTAGTGCACTAACAATGACTTTTTCCACCAAACAGGTTTGCACCTACAGGTTTTAGGGCTTAGGCAAAATAAATTTCATCACATCCCCCACCTTCATTTTTGCAAGTTATCATAATTGAAATTAAATAAATCAGATTAAGAGTTAAATTGCTCAAACTTTTCATTTCCTAGCAATCTACTGAAAAAATTCAATTTAAGATTATATTGCTTTGGATTTTCTTTTAAAGCAACCCACATACCCCCCTGAGAATAAATTCAAGCACCTTCAGTGCCAAGGAAAAAATATATATGCCATAAGCAAATGCATATACTTATATCTTTATTATTTTATTATGTGATTTATTCTATATAAAAGAAAAGTCGTAAATGACTAGGTTCCCTCAGCGCATATATATATATATATATATATAAATGAAAAAAAAACTATTTTCAATATCACTACACGACCACACGATGAAACGTACCCCGTGGGCTGCCCTGCGGGACATCAATTACAGCTGGAGCACATTACATGCGAAATTACTTCCACACAACAGACCAACATATCAGACAGATACCACGACACGGACATCCACTCCAGCCGGAGGGGAGGCTGGAGGGGAGCTTCACTCCCCCGCCGAATACAAAAACACGTAATTTTACTTTAAAATAGGAAACCCCAATAAAAAAGCCTTAATACGTGTCCGGTTTCCAACAAAACTCTGCTACACGGCGCCCCGACGCCGACCCAATGATTTGAGTATGTGTCGGGGTGCATTTGTTTTACAAACACCCAGTGAGTTATGGGAGTCTGTACTCGTGGTCTCACGACACCAAGGCCATTCGGTGGCGTGTGAAGGTTCGGCGGTGGTCTCTACACACCGATCGGACTCATCGTCGAGCAAACAATTTTTAATTTATTAATTTAAAAAAAAAATTATAGTCTTGCCGAGTAATTAGAAGTTTACAACGAAACATTTTCATACCTTTTTTTTACCATTATTTGCTATGGTCACAAATGAATGGTGTTTTTAAAGTAAGCTAGAGTACTTGAAAAGGCACGGTATTACTCGCTCGTGAAATGCTCTTTGGTCGCTCGTTCAAACACTTGAAAGATAAGACTGTTCACAATACTTTTGGACAGCGAAGAAACGGACTGTCACATTCCCTCTTACCTTTCACTTCTATCACACTGCGGCAATGTTTGCACGTAGTGCCTCCAGTACTGTTATTCTCAGCATCATCGTGTGCTTCTTATTGTGTGGGTTAATTAGTGACTTTATGTGTTCTGCAGTCATTCGAAACAACTTATTAGTTGATAGAAGTACAACTATATTTACTTTTGTTTCCTGTATGTTTGGTTCGCTACTCACTAACACATTTACAACGTGACATGTTTTAAGTTTTCTTCGTTGAGGATATACCGGGCGATTAGCCCACGCATATTTTGCCGTGTCTGTGCAACCCGCACACATATACTACCCATCTAACAAAACATCTCCTCCGCTGTAAAATACTTCTCTATTGTGTAGCCCGTGCTGTTTACGTACGCGTTACGGCGCATTGTCTGTTATCTGAACTTTCGACGCCGTTGTCAACCTGCACCAATCAACGGCGCGGAAATAGAGAATCGCTACAAAACAGCACGTCCGCGTTCATTTGTTTTCGTCAATGCAGTAAGAGGTGACCGTATTTTCATGTCACATGAAGAAACACAATGGCTCGATGCGAGACAGATGTGTTCTACTAAGGACGCAATCGTCACGTACCAAAGTATTCGGTAAACATTGCAATAATCCGTTTCAACACAGTAAACGGACGTGCATTCTTTGAAATGTGACTGCTTCTCAACGCTTTACTGACATAACTCCATCCGTTCACCTCTTACTTTACTGGTGACAACGAATCAACGCGCACGTGGTGTTCTGCTACGATTGATATTTGGTTAGATTGGTAGTTTTGTGTGCTGGTTTTATAGATACGGAAAAAAAGGCGCGGGCGGCTTGCCCGGTATAAAACATCAGTTAAGGCCTCTGTTGTATATGCAGATGTACATACAATGGTTTTGTTATTTCTGAAAATGTGCATATGAGAGTTTTATTTTGCCAAAGGTGCCATGAATTTTGTATGTGTGTAAGTGTGTCGTGGTAACATTACGCTAGCAAGCAGCAAAATAATATTCTGAGAGAATAAATACGTTCCAAAATGTACAGCCTCACTCATTACAATCCGTGGTAACGCGTTACTGGCTCACATGAAACTCGGAAGACGATACATTTTCCAAGGAGTCATCTTCTAAAGAATGAGCGAGTCTCTTTTAGCAACACAGACACGAGAGAGAAAGTTGTGACCTTTATTATCTCTTCGAATTATGCAGGGAAATATAACTAGCAAAGGAAAACTTAAAGAACTACACTGATGAGCCAAAAATACTGCTACACCAGTTTAATATAGTGTAGCTCCCCCCCTCTCCCCCGAGCCCGCAGAAGCGCCGCAAGACGACGTGGCATGGACTCGACTAATGTCTGAAGGTTTGCAGGAGGCAATTCACACCATGAATCCTGCAGGGCAGTCCACAAATCCAATCTGCACCAATTTGAGAAAGGTTTGCACGTCTGTCACGTTTAATGATTCTCGTCAGTCGTCGTTTGTCAAGTTCGTTCACGATCTTTTTCCGGCCACAGCGATGTCGAAGATGTGATGTTTTACCGGATTCCCGATATTCACGGTACACTCGTGAAATGGTCGTACGCAAACATCCAAATGTTATCGCTACCTCGGAGATGCTATGTCCCATCTCTCGTGCGCTAACTATAACACCACGTTCAAACATACTTAAATCTTGATAACCTGCCACTGTAGCAGCAGTAACCGATCTAGCTGCCGACCGCATCGCGTTACTCTAATTCGTTCCATACCTCTGTTATTTGCATACGCAAGCCTATACCAGTTTTTTTTGGCCCTTTAGTGTATTTCTTATTGTTTTATGATCCCCAACAATAATTTTGATATAATCTGTCAAACTCACACGGCATTAGCTTTGGAGTACTAATCAAAGTTTCTTATTCTTAGAAAATACATAATTTATCATAATGCATCATTCATATGAAATTATTATCAACACTCCCTGTTTTGTAAAATATATGGTAACTGTACTGAGAAACACAGCAAGTTGATAAGTTGGCCTACAAACCACAACTTTAGTTTCGTCAAGCTGAAGAAGAAAACAACTTCAACTGTTTTTTTTCTGAAGTAACGTAATATTCTATTTACATAATTTAACTCACTACATAAGGCAGAAAGCTGCATACATTTTATGGGAAATGACGAATCAAAAATATCTGGAACCAACTTTATTATCATTTCGTTAGACTCCCATAATAATTCTTTAAATCTACGATCTATGAAGTGCAATAGGCTATGGCACACCAATCACAGATATTTTATAGGTGATATTTTTCATTTATGAACGTCTGTCTCCATCTTCATTTTTTTTATATCTATTAAAGTTCCAGCATTTTGTCGCAAAGAAAAATGAGAACAAAATAATGCTCAAAATAAAGAACGATACAATATAAAGTGGCATTTGAAAACGGCACACACAGGCACACATATTCGTGGTTTGCCTTGACAGCGAACTCGAATCAAAGAAACGGTTTATCGGCAATATTATTTTCTCTTTCCCGGCAGTAGACTGTTTGAAAGAAGANGCGAACTCGAATCAAAGAAACGGTTTATCGGCAATATTATTTTCTCTTTCCCGGCAGTAGACTGTTTGAAAGAAGAGGTTTTCAAGCAGCCCAATGGACAGTTTTTTTTTGTACCATTCAATATTTGTTTCCTTCTCCACGGATACAGTTGCGCTTCACAACGAATACTCTTCCCCTTTCCGTTTGTAAATAAATAATCCACCTTCCACTTCAGATAAAAGCGACGGATCTTTGCTACTTGCTTCCAGCTGCCATTGTTAAAAGCTTTCTCAAGACCCAGGGCTCTTTAAACAAGCTATAAAAGCGTGCACGAGACACCAGTTTAACTTACAAACTAACTTCGAAACTATATTTCAAGTACAACAAAGTAAGGTTTATTCTACTAATGTTGGGAAGCTCAATGCTTTTAATTTGGCAACTAAACGTTTTCGCCACGATGTAAGCACTAGTGTCGTATGTGTACCGAATTTTCTCTATTTTATACGTTAAAAAATAAAAAACTTGCTATAATAATAGATTAAATATAAAACAACAACGTAAAGTAAGTAAAATCTTTCTTTTTTATTATTTACGCAGCTTAAAATTTCAATTAAAAGTAGCCTTTTTGGAACACTGCGCATCTAGCGGCAGAAATGTTCCCTATGACCAACTTTTCCGTAAGAAAACTCGTTTTATTCCTAATCTGAGTAGAATTAACCTTAACCAAAGCCAATCATCTGTGAAATCNTTTTCCGTAAGAAAACTCGTTTTATTCCTAATCTGAGTAGAATTAACCTTAACCAAAGCCAATCATCTGTGAAATCGGTCTACAGGGCTGCCAACCTGTCTCGCCCCAATTTAAATATCCCAGCGAGTTACTGTTAGCTTGCGGTCGACAATTTGGGGACCAGTGGTTTGCATGAGGTTACTGGGTCTATCCTTCATATCGTTTAACAAGCAAAATTTGAAGACAGGAGTGGTTCTATTTACAGTATTAAAGGACACAGTTCAGATTATAAAAGTGACACAAGACTAGTGACTGGAAGGGTTCCAGGGAACATAGCAAGGTGACTATGCACATATCCTAAAGAAAAGTAACTTTTAAAGAGGATCTATTCCTTGACAGTTAATTCAATATTATNTTTTCCGTAAGAAAACTCGTTTTATTCCTAATCTGAGTAGAATTAACCTTAACCAAAGCCAATCATCTGTGAAATCTGTCTACAGGGCTGCCAACCTGTCTCGCCCCAACCGAAATATCCCGGCGAGTTACTGTTAGCTTGCGGTCGACAATTTTGGGACCAGTGGTTTGCATGAGGTTACTGGGCCTATCCCTCATTTCGTTTAACAAGCAAAATTTTAAGACAGGAGTGGTTCATTTACAGTATTATAATACACAGTTCAGATTATAAAACTGACCCAAGACTAGTAACTGGAAGGGTTCCAGGGAACATAGCAAGGTGACTATGCACAATTCCTAAAAAAAAGTAACTTTTAAAGAGGATCTATTCCTTGACAGTTAATTCAATATTATATAAAACCGGCTTAAAACGGAAGGAACTTAAGTATTGAGCATATATATATATATAACGCATTCTTTAGTTATATTTATAGACCTGCGCTTATAAAACAACACAAAGCATTTACTTTTTTTTCTATAATAGTATTAACCATTTATTACAGTCACAAGAAACTTAACAGTGCTCTCGAAGAGATAAATTGTGTAACCTTCCATATTTTTACACGCGTTGTCTGAGGGATTAATAGAGCCAAAATTAATTAGTAACAAATATTATTCCCAACACAGCATTTGCTGGACAGTAAAAATATATAAACACAAAACCGTAATTCCTGTCGGCATCGTACGCAGTAATGAGCCAGAACACTCTCATACTTATTTAAATGGTAATTTAACTGAGGTAGTGATCACAGTGCAAGTTTCCAGCAGATACATTATATATGGCAGAGTTACTACCCATATATATCTAGAGTGCTTATTAGCGGACTAAAGTCTTACTTGTTTACATCTGTGTGTACTGAATATCTAAAAATTGTTCACTCCCACATATTTTGATAGATGAGACTGGGGTGTCGTTGCGGCGGGGAGNTATCGGGATCGTACGCAGTAACGAGCCAGAACACTCTTATACTTATTTAAATGGTAATTTAACTGAGGTAGTAATCACAATGCAAGTTTCCAGCAGATACATTATCTATGGCAGAGTTATTACGCATATATCTCTAGAGTGCTTATTAGCGGCCTAAAGTCTTAATTGTTTACATCTGTGTCTACTGAATATCTAAAAATTGTTCACTCCTACATATTTTGATAGATGAGACTGGGGTGTCGTTGAGGCGGGGAGCAAAATAGGAACACCCCGAAGAAACCAAACCCTCACACTATGGCAGTGGCCGTCAAGCTCCCCACACGCGAAATACTGCCAGAATAGTTCTCACTCGGTGGGGCCAAGAGTCGCACTAGAATCTCAATATCTAGCCAAATGTGTGCCACGCGATGTATCTACTGCTGTTCAAGAACAGTTTTGTTGCATTCTCAGTAACACACCCTGTCATTGTTTCGTTAATCTGTTATTTTATATACAAATATAAATATAATTCCCACAGTCGGACGCTTCGTACCTGAAAAGACTACGTTTAATAATATTTTAACTCCCTAATACCCGAAAGAATTACTAATGTNAATTAGTAACAAATATTATTCCCAACACAGCATTTGCTGGACAGTAAAAATATATAAACACAAAACCGTAATTCCTGTCGGCATCGTACGCAGTAATGAGCCAGAACACTCTCATACTTATTTAAATGGTAATTTAACTGAGGTAGTGATCACAGTGCAAGTTTCCAGCAGATACATTATATATGGCAGAGTTACTACCCATATATATCTAGAGTGCTTATTAGCGGACTAAAGTCTTACTTGTTTACATCTGTGTGTACTGAATATCTAAAAATTGTTCACTCCCACATATTTTGATAGATGAGACTGGGGTGTCGTTGCGGCGGGGAGCAAAATAAGGAACACCCCGAAGAAACCAAACCCTCACACTATGGCAGTGGCTGTCAAGCTCCCCACACGCAAATTACTGTCAGAATAGTTCTCACTCGGTGGGGCCAAGAGTGGCACAAGAATCTCAATATCTAGCCAATTGTGTGCCACGCGATGTATCTACTGCTGTTCAAGAACAGTTTTGTTGCATTCTCAGTAACACACCCTGTCATTGTTTCGTTAATCTGTTATTTTATATACAAATATAAATATAATTCCCACAATCGGACGCTTCGTACCTGAAAAGACTACGTTTAATAATATTTTAACTCCCTAATACCCGAAAGAATTACTAATGTTTATATATATATATATACACATATATATACACATGTTAATGACTGAATTACTGAACACAGATAAAGTGGATTTTAAAAATTACATTTTTTATATAATTGATATAATTTATGAGACTCGGAGGTTACTTACTTACAATATCAAGAGTGAATAACAATAATGATAATAGAATTAACATGTGATTTCAGAGTCACGCCGGGTAGTATAGGGGCAAATTATATATACTTATGACGTTCGCACTCTGTTTAAGTTACTGCAACTATGAAAATAATTACAGAAATAGCCTTAAATACACACATTCCTCTTTACGTAAGCCACGTGTTTGACTCACATTATTTAAGTTTTATTCCCCCGTGATATGGAAGGTAGCGTAAAATATTACAAATTTCCAAGCATTTTTTTTTATTTTACCACATTAATGCTATACACTATGGAGGCATAATGTTCAAAAGTGACCACACTGAAGCTTTTAAGATATTAAGAGAGATACGTGAAAAAAAATATATTACCCAGCGAGAAGTTTCTTCTGTAACATTTTCCATGCTGAAGGTGGCGAGATACTAAATTCCCCACTGCTCCATTCAGTCAACTTTACGTCTACTCCTCTAAAAAGTTTTGTGAGCTCGAGAAGGAGTTTTCATAAAAATAAAAAAAAAAGTGACATCGGTCAGCATTTTTTTCTTACATTCACGAACTTCTCTTCCGAGCCGGAATTGGCTTAAGGCGGTATACGAACTAAGTTTCTCTCTACGGAGTCAAGGAAAAATGTTGTCGGCCTCAGCTCGTGAAACCACATCGACGCTCTGTACTTGGGCGTTCCGCGCGACTCTTCACNGTGAAACCACATCGACGCTCTGTACTTGGGCGTTCCGCGCGACTCTTCACTATCATAGCGATCGGATGGCAAACTACACTTTCAGAACTGCCCAAAAAAAATTTTCCTCGACTTCCTGTCTCTGTTTTCGTTATGGCTTCGTGTTTTATCTGCTGCAGCTTCCTCTGCGGGTATGGAACGTTGGCGAGTTGCCTCCTCGTGGTTGCTATTCCAGTTTGATTCTGCTGTTGATGTTCCGTGTTGTGGAAAGATTCGGGTTTCTTAGCGGGTGTCAGTGAAATCCTCCCTTTCCTTCCTTCCTCCCGCGGCCAGGGTGGCCGAGCGGTTAGACTGCTGGCCTCCTACCAAGGCGAACCGGGTTCAACACCCGGCCGGTTCACTCCGGATTTCCGCAAGTGCGAATCGTGCCGGACGATGCTGCTGGTCGACGGGTTTTCCCGGGGATCTCCCGTTTCCCCCGCCCGTTCATTCCGGTGCTGCTCCATACTCAACTCACTTCACTCTCATCGGCTCTTAAGAAATCGCTGTTAAGAGCCGCCCAATCTCTTCACTCTCTCAGTCCTTCCTCGCAATGGTTACTGTTTCTTCCCCCAATGTTGACATCGCCTTGTTTCCTCCGTCTGGAGTGCTGCTATCAGTATTGTTTGTTTTCTAAGGCCGTCAAATCTGTGGCTGGGACCTTCTTCAAGACCAAGCGAGTTTGCGTACCAGTAGCGCATTGTACTCACATCATGGAGAACCGTTTCCCGGCCTCGCCATGCCGATTTCGGTTTCCCACGGCTTTCCGAAATCACTCCAGTCAAATGCCAATATGGGTCCGTACTACATACCATGGCTGATTCATTTTCTGATACTGATTATTAGAACAAATGGTTTCGCCTCTAATGATCGACTTGTCGTGAGGAGACAAGCCATACATGTATAAATAAGCCATATCCAATAGTGCGTAGTACACAATTTAACGAGGTAAGTGCTTTGTACAGTTCTTATTTCCACCACATGCACTGTTTGACACTGTGCTTACTTAATGACTAACACGTGTCGAACGAACGAAAACTGCGAGATTTTTGGTAACATTAATTTAAATCTTTTATTCGACTTTTCAAACTAATAAAAACTAGTTCATGTATCCTCCAAATTAAGCAATATACTAAGAAATAACTTTTATTATCCGCTGTCGCTCTTTATCTAAGTAAAACGTCAAAGTATTTAACGTCAAAACACAAATAATTACGGGTGGGTATATTTTTCGAAGGTTTTTCTCCAAAGTGTTTTATCAACTAGGAATTGGATTGTTCCTTAAATTATGTAGGCTTAAATATCGGATTGGAAACACCTTGAAAAAAATCAGTCTTTCGAAACACTTTATTCAATCATTACTCGCAATTGTGTTATACGTGGGATGAATTACTTTGAAGTTTATTTCTGACACCGCGTTATTACATTGTTAGCTCCACGGGAGAAGATATTCCAAAATAATTTGTCCAAACAAACACTGATATGAGTGATCTTCAACACAGTGTGGATTATAATTTTAATTATATAACTGTCACGCACATGCCGCCTGAAATAAAAACTTTTTCAAGACTTCATTAAGTGATTTTACATATTAAGTTCGTAAAACCGTTTATAGCACCTTTCATTAATCATATAACCTAAAACAATATCAGTAGTCTTAGTAAAGATGTAAATCTTTTAACTATAAGGAGCAGAGTAAAATATATTGACAAACAAATAATTTTTTTTTTACTTTATGGAAATAAACTGATTTCAAAAGCACGTTCAAACAACCGCGTAGTCTCTCTTCGCGGGAGTTACAGTACATAGACCTGGCGTGGCGCAGCAGTCTTACCAACTATTGAGATATTACAGCTGGTTATTTAAGATGGTTTTCATGGGTAAAAATGTGTCCTGATTTCTTTAAAGCCTAGTAAATGGGCAGTTTTACGAGAGTACAACGCGTACAGTGTGTCCGTTTCTCAAATAAAATGTATTGAACTTACCGAAATATATGATTTTGTATTCGTAATGTACCTCTNTACAGTGTGTCCGTTTCTCAAATAAAATGTATTGAACTTACCGAAATATATGATTTTGTATTCGTAATGTACCTCTTAGTTTCAAAATTTTCACCATATCCAAAATCTATACACCGTTAACACCGAGAAGTCAACAAACACTTGAAGTTGGTAAAAATGTCAGCACTACGAGAGATTCTGCGCCAAGAAAAATGAGCGATATAGCGTAATATTTCTCACAATAAATATGTAGCATTATTGTTTACTTGCTTAGGGACCTAAAATACATTTTAGTTGGGAAAATAATGAAAGAACTAATAATATTTTTATTCCGTATACTTTTTGTTTCTAACGTGTTTCTGCAAATTATACTGAATAACTGGAAATTATGCACAATAACACTGCATATGGGATTAAAATTTTATCATAAGTGTCAGCGTAAGTATTCCCTAAAGTAACGAAATTTAATGAAAAACATCTGTGTCCTTATTGATGCTGGTTTCTAAACGCTCACAGCACCAGTCATGAAAATGATTCTGAAACCTCGGTGTTTTTAATAAATGCATTGTCATATATTTTGATGAATAACTGTGAATTATGTTTAATAACACCAGATATAGTCGTTAAGGCCAGCTCAAATGTGTATACGTATTTATTCCGTAAAGGTACAAGTTTATTTAGAAAAGTTGTGTTTGTACTGATGTTGGTTTCTAACTGCACTCAGAACGAAAGACTATACTTCACAGGATAATTTCTGTAGTATGTATTTTCTTTCTCCTGCTCAACTGTAGGAGTAGATTGCACACAGAACGAATCATGCTTTTCTGCAATACGCCTTATTTACAAGAGTATTCTCAGCATAGTAAGTTAAGTGGTAAATAATGTTTCCGTCACTCGGTTGTACAGAGAAAAAATCAAACACGGGGCGAATTACTGGTCGTTGTGAGCTTCGTGTCACTCCAGTATAAACTCTTTACTTATATGTTGAGTAATTCCATTGCCGAGTTTATCAATACCTTCTTTTCGACACTGGGGCGTTATCTCTTCGCGTGCACGGCTACCGAAAACCATCAGCTTAAGAGACAATCTCTCAGCCCCTCAAATATAACGTCCTTTTCTATATAGATGAATAATTGCCTCGCGGGAATCTCACTACCAACTGAATTAAATTTGTCTAAGGAATCGATAATCAGTTCGCAAGATATTAATGAGTTTTCAAAGACTATTAACACTTTTAGAATCCCATGAGCAAGGCAAATGTTTGGCATTGTTTTCGATATTCCAGACATTACCTAGACTTTTCCTTGACTGCATTAATGACAAAATGAGTATCTGTTCTTTCAATTTGAGACTGAACAGCGCTAAAGGTTTCTTAAGGCAGGCTAAGCCCACTCGCTCGAAATTTAATGTCAACTGAAATCAAAATTTCTACTCGTCTTCAGTGCAATTAAAATTTATATTATTTGCAGAAAATTTAAATTTTATACAGCAAGTACATTACTATTACATTCCAAACTAATATTAATCACAAGTGTTTTACTATACATCATTAAAAATACTAGATTGCCCCATCAATTAATTCAAATAACACAATAATAGCATTTGAAATCCATTAATAAAACTGTAAATTTTTATATTTATCTTAGCTATGAAGCTACGTGTCAACGACGTTATGCAATTAATGTTCCATTTAAGCAGTAAAACTGTTAATTCATACCTGGAAGCTAGAACCTGCGATTTTTCACGAAAAGAACTGGGGAACATTATGAACTTCAGCATTACACATACCGCATAGCAGGTTTTTTGCAATTAAATGCTGTCTGCATGACAAGCAGGTTCCGTATTTGACAGGGTCATTAAAAATTGTGGTAACTTCAACACTGAACCTCGATGATTTGCATGAAAATTGTCCCTACTGAAAGATTTCTGTTGTCATTTAAATCCGTTATATTAATAATGAAAGCTGTCAATTTTCAAAAAATATTATGCATACATAAATTCCCCTCTATCCTCAATATTAATTCCATTAATGATCTAAATCCCTAAACATGTCCAGCGGTGATTTCTATGTTTCCAACACACTTAAGAGATTTATAAAAAATCTGCTTGTTAGCGACGCAAAATGTTACGATGGTTAAAACGAACGTAATTATGGCTATATTAAATGTACAACTTGTACAAACTAATTTAATAAAAATGATAGTGTTAGTTTCTTTGTCTTCGTCACAATACAATTTTTTTCATGTTTCCAAAGTAGCATACTGAAATTTTTGGTAATTCAGTAATTGGTTCACATGNCTTGTACAAACTAATTTAATAAAAATGATAGTGTTAGTTTCTTTGTCTTCGTCACAATACAATTTTTTTCATGTTTCTAAAGTAGCATACTGAAATTTTTGGTAATTCAGTAATTGGTTCACATGTACTTAGTTATATAAAAATGTATTTTCGGGGACAAAGATGCTAAGCCGTGGGTTGTGCCTAACAGTAGTTCACGCTCTATCATTCCACTTGGATGTCGGCCAAGAAGCAGGAGAGTCGGTCATAATTTTCTTGCAGGTTCGTTATTGTATCAATGTTGTTCAGGAAGTGTCAGTCAAGCAGAGCTAAAACTGGAAAATGACTTCGATAAATTTCCGTGTGTCTACTCCTTCTGTGAATGAGTGAACGGAAAGGTTAAAGCACTTTATCTTGTGATAAGTTCATACTTCGCCGTTGATCTGCCTTCTCTCATATCACCAAACTGCGGATTAAACCTTTCGTTGAAGAGAGAATTTTTTTTTTGCGAACTCAAAACATTAGAATATTTGCCATAAACATCATGATATGAGATAATTAAAAGCTATAAAACAATGTGCACATAATTTTCAAAGATTTAAGTTACTTATAAGTCGTAATAATACTGGGTATATAATAGGTTAAAATATTTGAAACAAACAATACAAATCTAATGGAAACAAGTTATTTTGAATGATAAATATATTTTAGAAATAAAAATTATAGTAGGCAATGTAAGGCAATCCAACAATTTTAGGCACCCAAACTTATCCTGGATACAGAAAAAATTAGATAAACTACATTTTTAAATTTCATAACCATGCATTATTACTTCTGAGGGAAGAAAATCACTTTCCCTGGTAGCGAAATAATTTCTCTTACATGAGCCAGGGAAAACAATTTCATGAGAGGGGGAATAATTTGACATTACTTCCTTCCCATCCTAAATGATTCTCATGCTGTATTTAGTACATTCACAGTTATTTTCAGCTTTTCTGAAGTCCTGCTCAATTTATACTTTCATGCTATTCCATCGCCTCATGCAAACAAAGCTTAAAAATGTTTAGAAAATTACGCCAACTGTCAAACGCACCGTGTTCGTGCGCACTAAGTGAGAACTATATATAATTAGGCATTACCAACACACATATTTCCTCCCTGTGTTAATTTGCATTATAGTCCATTCTCGGTTTCTTCGGGTGTTTTAAAACTAACCTTTTAAAAATCACCTTAGGATTATCATGTCAACCTTGTGTTTTAAATAACTTGTATAACATAAATATATAACACTGTGATTAACTTTAAAGTAGCGTATTCTTGAATAAATGAAAATTTAATTTAGTATCTTTTATAACTTGTAATATTTATTTCGTATTAAATACGAATTAAAAACAGTGAGAGCAGCGATGCGTTGGCAACGGCTAGTAAGAAATAGTTCACAGATGAAATATAGCTCTGACCTAGTTTTTTGGTACATTATTTGGAAATTAAAGGTTGTCTATTGATATATTTGAATTTCATGGTAGCACTGAAAAAAAAAAATTAATTGTAACAGTTATAAATATGAGCGCAAATTACGGTGCGTAGGCCCCAGTGATATGGTGTTTTTTTTCGTCCGAGAAAGAAACGAGTAGGTGGAGCTGAGCTTGTCGCGCTCTTTCTCTCTCTCTCTCTCTTTCTTTCTCTCTTTTTCGGGAATTTTTGCACCGCTAGTAGCATCAAAAAAATTATACACGTTTTCAATTGTAACATATTATATACTTATTACAACAAAAATAATGGTTTTTAAATTCACAACTTACAATTGAAACGAGATTTTATTGTTTGAGTATTTATTATAATATATTTCGATGTGATGGTGAGATGGTTACAAATCTGAAGTTAACAGAAGTGGTGACTGGCGACGTTGCTCATAGAAAAGAGAGTTTGAACGAAGCGTTATTTTCTCTTCTTGTGAAAAATACTGAAACGTACCACTTAGGGTTTGTACACGTTGTTATTTTTTATCATACCTAGGCTAGTTACGACGTTGTGATAAATCAGTTTTTCCACTGCAGGAATAAATATACTGTAAAGTGCGTCATGACCATTGTGTGTGAAAGAGTATTGTTGTCTTCACGTTTCGTTGGACCGGTGTGTATGTAATTGCAAATATCGGGCGTGCTAAGTTTATACATTTGAACCATAAACTGTTTTTATGACGAAATTAATTATTTGAAAGTCACGTCTGTTTATTAATCAAAACGTAACATTGTCCTAGGTGTTTATAACACAATTGTGTAACGTGCTTACGTGTCTGTGATTTGAATGTTTGCCACAATCCCAACAAAATACTACGCCCAGCCAGATAAATTTAAATAAATAATGAAATAAATCTAGCAAACAGTAGGTACCAATGCATATAAATATGATCGGAATAAAAGTTACGGTAGGCCTTTTTGTGTGAATGTACAAAAAACATGTTAACAATGTAAAATAATAACCGCAAGCACTATCGTCAATACAGACATTGTTAAAAAGTCATAAATCTCACCTAAATATGGTTATAGGCCTTTATTGTAAACATTCCCACGAAATGGTATTTGAAATATGACAGAATTCTTTGAACAGCTGTGAACAGGAAATAAAAGCATTTGACAGTTAAATCGTGGAAGTCACATGGCTGTGTTTATATTTACGTGCAGCGGAAGGACACGTAATCTATTACGAAAAGTTGAGATTTAGCAGGGCTTCATAAAAGTGTGAAGTAACAGTGAATGGCCTGTAGTTATAAAGGAAGTGTTATAATATATTAATAAACTGTCAATAAAAGTTCAATTTAACCAATACTAAGATACTTTGATGATGATAAAAGTATAAAACGCCTGTGATACATGCCATGTTTAGGAAACAATAAAACACTTGCAATATGGAGTGATTTTCCAAAGGTTTGACACTAAAATTGTGAATATATTGCAAATAGATTATAAAGTATATTCGTGGTTTCTTCACACATTTTGAATCAAACCTTTGAAAAATCATCCCACGTAAGACGCGTTCTGTTGTTTTCTAAATACGCCAGTTGCTACAAACTTTTTATACTTATGCAAATATAGAAGTTCCTTATTTTTGGTAAAAAATTGGTTGTCTGTAAAGTCGGTTTACTGACGATAGTTGAACGTGACAACGTCTTAAGAAAATACTGATGGAATGGTAGCATTTTTTTTTTCCATGGTGGGATTGTAAGCGGTTCTGCAAAATAAATCGTCGTTCGAAACAATTAAAAAAATTTTTTCATAAAATTCTTCATTCAATTCTTCATTTTAAATTTAAAAAATAAAAATACAACAAAATACTTGAATAAAATTTATTGTTTAAATTTCTACTCAATCGTTAAAATTTTAATTTTGATTTTATTATTTTAATACTATAATTAATTTTTTTCAATTAGTAACTTAATTATTTTTGCAAATTTAATTGTAATTTGTTATAAAAAAGTAATTAATTTTAAATAATTCATTATAAGAATAAACAATGATTAAATTATTGTTTATAAATCTTACATTTAAAATTTAAAATTTGGAAACATTAAAATTTTCGTAAATCTAGTTTTTAAAAAGCCCGCCTCAATGTGTTTGATATAGGAGAAAATGTTCCCTTTGACGGATGGCTGGTCCAACCTGTCATTTCAGACACTTAATTTTGTCAATTATAGCATAACCTTCAATCGCTGCACTAGCGGACCGATGCTATTCATTTTAATGATGAAAGCACGAATATTCGACAATATATCACTGAATATATAATTAATATCGAAAGAATCATTACCTTTATCGCTGTAATTATCGTTGCTATAAACAATTGACACCACATTCACTTTTCACTGCACTTGATACTCGATCAAAACATGTAAATGTACTATAGTATAGCAGCTGTCCACGCAGACGCATCGCTCACTCAAGTAGGAGAGAGACGGATGTCGAACGCTGCCGAACGCAAAGGCCGATTGTGCTTCTTTTTCGCTCGTTCCGCGCTCTCGCTTGCACTTCAAGCCTTACATGGAACGCCTCAGAGCGAGGTAACGCCGCATGAGTCATGTTTTTTCGTGCGTGCAGCCGGCTCTATCGAATTATAAGACGTTGTCACGTCAAAATGACATTTTTATTATATTTAACTATAAATTAGAACGTTTCGTTTATTTATTAACTTAAATAAAATAGGTAGTAAACAGGTGCGTTGGTAATGCCTAGTAAGAAATAGCTTCTATTATCTGAGTGCGCATGAACGCGGCGCGTGGTCCCTGTGGTGTAGTTTTTTTATACTCGGTTAAGATTTGTTTGCTTGATACGGAGAAATATCCTAGAAGCAGAGCTTTAGAAGAGCTTCAGGAGAGTTGGAAGTAACCGTGAATGGACTATGTCACTATTGCGTCTACAACGACGCGAAGTTGGTAGAGCTACTGGGATTTGCAGCCGATTATAACCCTAGACTGGCGCGGTAAGTGCGGCTTGTCGACTTCGAAATACGGAGCCTGTTCAAGCGGGTGGCCTTCTTTTCACCCGCGGGCGGGATGGAGTGCGCGCGGGGCGAGCCCTAACAGACGCCACGAGACGTGCGGCTGACGTGAATGGTGCGTCGAGACGTCCCAGTGAAGCGCGAACGCCGAGGGAAATGGGACGCCCGGTTCTTGCGTGCGTCCCACACCTCCGGAGGACGACCGCTCGCTTCTCTGTGCGCCCCGGCGAGAGCAAACATACGGTCGTCTCGTCCGTCGCCGCAAGAGAATTCCCTGCGCCGCGAGGTAAAGCTCGCTTCCCCGCTCAAGAGCGGCGCGCACAATAAACGCCGACCGACGGAGTACACTCAGCAAATTTACCATAATAATGTACACGTATACCGAGAGAGCGCGAACGGTAGTTTATTTTTCCCTCACACACACGTGGTAGCGTTGCTGCATTTGCTCACTAAAGAGTCACTTGCGGTGAGAAGTCACCAACTTTGTATAACAGCGACGTTCAACATTCCTATAGTTGCAGCCCGGTATGTGATACTACTGCCATATAGCGTATTAGTCTACCTGGAACTTAAATACACTTTATTTAAAGAACATTTCATTGGAAAGTAGCTTTTTTTAAAGTTAAAACCTATTTTCAGTGGCAATATTTTGATAAACATAGAGAAGTAAATATTTTACATATTCTGTATCACGATATATTTTCTCGGACATGAAGAATTCATAAAAAAAAAAAACAAATCTACAAGAGCCTGTTTATGAATCCATAACATTGAAAGGCACTTATTTAAGATGTTATATTTGCTGTAGGATTCAATCCGTTTCCAGTTTGCGAAATATAGATTGTATCTTTCTAGCATAAAAAAAAAAGAAAACCTTCTGTGCTCCATGGGCTCTGAAAAATAATCGAAATTACAATGATACTTAGATTTTGGAAGAGAAATGAGAAGTCGTATCTTCAAGAAGTTTTCTCAATTTTACTCACAAAATTAATTTCATTTGTACGAGTTTAGGACCCGTGATTAAATTATAATTATTCTCTCTGGTTCATGAAATGAAAACACCTATTCCTTAAAATGTCACTGGCGTGTTTAATTAATAAATAAAGGTTACCTTGGACTAACTCTGTGTGGTATCATGAGAGCTTAAATAAATACATAGAGACGAAATGGCGTGGCGGTTGCTATGATGTAGGCGTATACATTCGCTGATTGACTACGTGAGGTTCTGGATTGGAGTGAGTCTTGTGTCCTATTGGCTACTGCATGCTGTGGAAGATTCCCTGTTGGCTGGGCTACCAGTTGGCAAATAATCTGCCAGACAGTGATTGGCCAACGGCGTTCCGACATGTTGCTGGCTACACTGAGAGCACAACCAATAAAATGTTCATTTTTATAGGGTACCAAAATATATTAAGTTGCCTCAACTTGTGTTGAGTAGAGAAAAATTTGAAAACAAACAAAATTATTGTTTTCGTCTAACAAAATTCACGTTTGAATAAACAATTGTTGGCCCAAAATAAATAAGCCATCAAGAAAATATTTTGTTGAATCAACTGTGTCTGTTTGTTTGGCCACTCATTTGAATGCCTTCGTTCGAAAATACAGCTCCAGAGTTTATTTGCATTTTTATGNGTGTCTGTTTGTTTGGCCACTCATTTGAATGCCTTCGTTCGAAAATACAGCTCCAGAGTTTATTTGCATTTTTATGGCATAAGGACAGTAACAGCGTTTGTTAGTGCATTTATTGATGTTTATAATGGTATGAGCATCCTAATAAAACAAGCTAAATGGGAAACTAAAAAAAAATCTGTAAAACTTTAAGTATTAGTTTACACGCGTTACCCAGTATTTGAAATACATGTTTTAAAAAACACTGCATNCAATCTGTAAAACTTTAAGTATTAGTTTACACGCGTTACCCAGTATTTGAAATACATGTTTTAAAAAACACTGCATGTTCATCACTAGTAACTCTAGCTGAGGTTACTTAAGCGTAGCGCTCGGGAGTATATTATATAAGTTTGATGTTTGGTTGGGCTTTCAGTTCAGTGCCCCTACATAAATCATTAATTTCGTTGCGGCAAACAAACTTTCAACAAATCTTTTTTCTCAGTTTAGTTGGGTTTTTTTTCCCTACAGCATTGTAACGTATAATTTTTTTTACAAGTCTTGGGTGGGAAAATAAATTAATGTTTTCTTCATTGGCTTCATTACCCGTACCTAACATGTTATTTTTGCTGCCAGAACGTTTTACACGTTTGTTATGTTGTAATGTTTCCATTGTTCGAGGAACTTTAAAATTTAGTGTAAGATATGCCATGCGAATATAGTATTCGGGATGCAATTTCCACTTCATTCTAACTTGTTCAGTACTTGTTTGGTAGCAGGATTCACATTTCAATATTACACTAAAACAACTATAATTTAGCCTGTAGCTTAATTCGGCTCTATCAGAAGCTGAAGCTTCAAATTGCCAACCATAAATATTTTTGAACACCATTGACATATCGTGTGTGTTTGATATTATAAGCTTTCCTTTCCAGAGTCCAGGTGCAGTGAAAAGAAAAAAAGGTGAAAATTGTGAGCATAAATTTCGCTCTAAATTTTAAATATNATTATATTTGCGACAATGTGAAGAGGGAGGAATCGCAATAAATGATTATTAATTAAATAAGAAAGTGCGGAAAGGATTAATATATCATGTTCAATGTTATGTGTTGACAAAACTGCTTTTATTGGTTAAGAGTTTTGGACCCCAGAAAATTAATCATTTTATATTTCTACCAAATATTCTTCACCTTGTACCCATTGTATGTAATGACATTTTCCCAGAATAAAAAAAATTTACACTTTATATTTTATGAATAGTTTGATGTCATACACAAACGTTTTCTGTTTCATTGCAACCATTATAACAAATACTAACTAAGCTGTACANTGAATAGTTTGATGTCATACACAAACGTTTTCTGTTTCATTGCAACCATTATAACAAATACTAACTAAGCTGTACAGATGAAAAAAATTACAAAGTAAGCGAATCCTATGATATACCGCGTGACACACATGTAAATCACCAAATAACAAACCATATATGAAAAAAATATTTAATTTGAAGATATTTTTGCATTTTTTTAACGTTTTTTTAATGCATGAACGGTTATTTGATGATNGAAAAAAATATTTAATTTGAAGATATTTTTGCATTTTTTTAACGTTTTTTTAATGCATGAACGGTTATTTGATGATTACATATATGTCAAGCAGTAGCACATGGCATTCGTAAATTTTTTCATCTGCAAAACTTAGTTAGTATTGGTTATTGTGGCTGCAACATAACAGAAGAATATTGCATTTGACACAAAATTATTAAAAACACATAAAGCGTAAAGAACTTTTATTTGAGGAAAATGTCTTCACATGCAATGTGTACGGCTTGAACAATGTATAGTAAAATTATAAAATAATTAATTTTTGTGTGTCCAACCTCGTAAACGTCGTTTTATTTATTTTAATATATTCACCAAGGAAAACACCCGGCATGTTACAAAACTGAAACCAACGCAGCTAAATTTTGCATCGATAATGATGAATGCTAGCGTACTTTGCATGAGTTTCAACTAATTGTGCTGTTACGGATCGTGTATAAGCCGGTTTATCTTCCATATCCACGATGTTGGACATGTTGCGGATGAATGCTAATTATGGCGAGGAACCAGTGCCAGGTGTTTTGTGCGTCTTCCTTGCACCTCTCGTTTATGCATAATTAATGTTTTTTCAACAACGAGCACGCAGCACGTCGCTCGCTGACTGCGAGAATGGCGGTTGGCACAAGCACAGCGCATATTGAAATGTTACACGATTGCAAAACTTTGTAAATGGATTCTGNGCGAGAATGGCGGTTGGCACAAGCACAGCGCATATTGAAATGTTACACGATTGCAAAACTTTGTAAATGGATTCTGGACGCAAGGGGATAAGTTACTCACCTTTACAAGAATGCTGTTTCGCGAATATGTATATAGTTTGTGGATGCAGACTAAACTCCAAAACGTTGTATGTTAGTCTGCAACATATCATTGGCAGACAACATTCTGTTATGTCCCACAGACGCTTTTTAGCCAATATTCATGGCTGAACGGTTTAGCAACCAATCTACAGCGAAAGGTGAGAGAGGTATGTGATGCCTTATAGTTGCCCGTAGCTAACGAAACGAATTTCNAGCAACCAATCTACAGCGAAAGGTGAGAGAGGTATGTGATGCCTTATAGTTGCCCGTAGCTAACGAAACGAATTTCGCTGAGATTGATAAAATTCAGTAATGTTTAGCATGTTGCCAAATAATAGCGCCAAATTGGCAGGTCTTTTCTACAATGTAGATAACAGGAAAAAAGTGTGTGTTTTTTTTTAAGATATAGGTTGTTACTATATAATAATTCAGAATATGACAATTATTATGTGAATAATGTTAATGCGCTGAAAAATCTCGTTGAACGCAGATTTTTTATTTGAGATATCTCATCATAACAGTTAAGTGACATTTTGACATTTTATTCAACTTGGAACTAAAATTAAACACCACATAATAATGGTGATCTTTGCAATTATATGTTCGGTAAATTAACAGAAAAAATGACTGATACTAAATAGAACACAGCATAATTTAATTATATATTATTCTGAAATTCAGAAATTTTTGTACAAAGGCCAGATATAAGATGTTTTCAATATGATTTCGTTAAAAAAATTCACACCCTCTAGATTACTTATATCAGTTAAATGGGAAGAAATTTCACATTTATTTAATATATCTGCCGTTTACAGGATAACTGGAAATAGAAGAGAAGATTTGGTTGCAATCTTCACAACTGGAGAAGAAAAAGAATAGTGGCGAAAAAATAAAATAAAATATGAATATTTCCCAGAGCCTTACCAAATAATTTGATTGAACGCAGATAATTGTCTACTAAAAATAAGAGAAATCCATTGTTCAACANCCCAGAGCCTTACCAAATAATTTGATTGAACGCAGATAATTGTCTACTAAAAATAAGAGAAATCCATTGTTCAACACTATTTATTTTATCGTAGTTGGTAAATTGAACTACTATTTTTGCTGATATGATAAAAAAAATACTATAGGTTAACAATTAAATACTTTGAATCTAATTTTTATTTGGGTAATTAATATGATAAATGTAATAATTTCGGGGACAATTCCAAGTGTACTAAACTACACTCAAAATTTTTCTATCCTTTCAGTCAAACTGAAACATTTAATTTTAAAAAGCCTATTTCTGTACAAGCGAAACCATGCGCAATTTTTTTTTTTAATTTCATTCTGTCATTTACAAGCATAACTTTTTCTTAATTTAGCGGTTATTCAAAACCTCGTGTAGGAAGGCGCNCCCAGAGCCTTACCAAATAATTTGATTGAACGCAGATAATTGTCTACTAAAAATAAGAGAAATCCATTGTTCAACATAATTTATTTTATCGTAGTTGGTAAATTGAACTACTATTTTTGCTGATATTATAAAAAAAATACTATAGGTTAACATTTAATACTTTGAATCTAATTTTTATTTGGGTAATTAATATGATAAATGTAATAATTTCGGGGACAATTCCAAGTGTACTAAACTACACTCAAAAAATGTTTCTATCCTTTCAGTCAAACTGAAACTTTTAATTTTAAAAAGCCTATTTCTGTACAAGCGAAACCATGCGCAATTTTTTTTTTTAAATTTCATTCTGTCATTTACAAGCATAACTTTTTCTTAATTTAGCGGTTATTCAAAACCTCGTGTAGGAAGGCGCAAAATATAGCAACTTTTATTGTGACTGTTGTTATTTAAAATTCCATAAAAAGGAGAAGATTTTTAATATTATACAGTTCGGAAAACTGACATAAATAAACGGCGCTCTGGCAAAACCATTTTATATTTAAATTTTTCGCTGTTACCCTACTGAACCTACTATAATTAATTTTTTCTTCAACAGTTGAAACCTAGAATTTTTTTTTTATTTGTGCCGTACTTCACGGTTCTTGTTTCGTTATCACGACGACTGTGCTCGATGAGAGTAGTATGAACCAGTCATTACAAGAGTAGTAAGTACGCATTACGAATTAGGTATCGACGTGGAAGATCATTGCGCACTGAGCTTCGCTGTATATAGTCGCCCGAAGGAGAAATATCACCTTCCACGTTTGACTGCAGCACTCCGAAATCGGTAACATCGGTTCCAAACGTGGAGTGATTAACGTGCAACAGTTAGCACGTGATAAAACCAAAACTGTTATCACGTGAGAAAGCATAACTCAACCAATCAAGAAACACAAACCAATGAAATTGATCACATAAGCCTTTCTTTCCTTCGGAAAATAGGCCAACAACAAGCAAGGAAACAAAGATCATATCTCTTGCTACCTGGTGAGTTGTGAAATTTGCCATTCGCTGAGGCAGGCAGGTAACTGGGTACACGCAGAGCTAAGGGATCCAACACACAGTTCACTAAAGTTGTGACATTTTCCTGTCCGCAAGAATAACATATCTGTTTTGCTTACTTAACTTGTACGTGACATCGAGTGGTTAGGAATACAGAGGTGAAACAGCCGCTTATACCGCGAACTCCAGTCGCACCCAAGGTCCGCGGTGGTGTAGTGGTCAGACTACTCGTCTCTCACCTAGGCGAACATGACTCAACTCCCGGCGGGGCCGCTCCTGGATTTTCGCATGTGAGAATTGTACCGGACGATGCCATTGGTCGGCGGATTTTCTCGGGGATCTCCCGTTTGCCCCCCCCCCACCATCCAATCATTCCGGTGCTGCTCCATACTCACCTCACTTCGTTCTCATTGGTTCTGAAAATCTCTATGTTTGGAGCCACCCAAATTTATTCAATCTCCTCCAACCGCTCACGGCAGCAAATGTCGTCACGGACCAGCAACATGTTGGAATGCCGTTCACCAATCAGCGCTAGGTAACTTTTCGCAAAATGCAGTATCCAATCAGACTCAAGGCAATTTTACAGAGCCTCGCGCAGCCAACTAGAGAACGGGCACGTCACCAAAAAACCGCCCCGCCATTTCGTCACTGTGTAATTACTCATCTACTCTTTTGTTCGTGATTCATTTTCCAATAGTTTGTTTACATTAACTCCTACCGGTATCTCCCAGAAATGGGTTATTCGGTTTAATATTTCTACTCTGTTTTTTTATAAAAAAAAATTTTTCATTACCAGTGAGTTGATCCGCGACGCACACTTCTGACTTCGCCTATGAATTTAGAAGTACGACACAGAGCCCGTTCTGTATAGACCCTGTATTTTTTTTTTCCGGGTCGCAGCACAGACGCCCGCATCAGGGAACGGTTGAGCCGAGCGTTATTCCGGAGATAAGAAGTTTTGTTTGGGGAAGAGAGAGAGAAAAAGGGATAGAGAGACGGTCCTGCTGGTACGAGAAGGGAGAAAGAAGAGTGTGCTGGCGCTCTATCCGGCCGGAGCCGAAGAACATTGCTTGGTACGTGACCTGGGACGTGTAGCAGGCGATCCGAGCCTCTCACTGCTACCGACTTTCCACCCTCCCCCACCCACCTGAAGTACAGCCGAACCCTCTCGATGGCGGGTTTTTGCCGGCAAGCTAATCGCTGCACTCGCCGAGATTTCTCCCGATACTTTCCTGAGGCAGGAGATCACTGGCCTGGCAGGGTATTAGCCAAGCATTAACTGTTTCTTTTTTCCCTAATCCAATTTTCACAAGAGTAAAATATACCTAAGGGGGTTTTTTTTTAAATAATCGCCTTATAATTTAAAAATAGAAAACACAAGAGAAAATGTTTAAAAAATTAAAATTATATGGTTATAGTGATTCTAAGGAGAGATAGGAAGTTTTCTTATTTATTAACTTTCGTAGCAAACAAGCTTATGTTACTTATCACCACACCAGCTGGCACAGTTGTAACGCCCTGGGCGCGCCTTTAGGATGAGCTGGGTTCAATTTCCGGCCCAGCCATCCTGACATCCGTTTTTCGTAGTCTCCCGAAATAACTCCAGGCGAATGTCGGTATGGTTTTTTTTTATGAAAGTCGTGGCCGATTCCATCTCCGTTCCTAATTTTACTAGAAACTGGTTTTATATAACAATCTCGCTGACGACAATATGTTAAGCCATAAGTGAAAATAAAAAAATATACATATATGTATATACATTTTTAATAAAATGTTGCTTTTTTAGGATTTTGTTTTAATTTAATATTGACGAAATGTAGGGCATAACCTCGTATCTCGAGAACCTTATAAATCATTTGAACTAAATTTCGTAATTTGACATCCCATCACGTAAACATTTAGTTAAGAGTGGTATACTCTTATTGGTCCGATATTTTGGAAAACAACACTACATGAAAAATAGAGATTTACACCATATTTCGGGAAACTACTCAATGTATTCCCGACAAATTTGATAGGCAATTATATGAATGGTAGGCTGTGTTAACGTATGCGATTTAAGTGGCTGACACTTATATTTAACACACAAAAAATAGGTATTTATTTAAATTGACTTCGTTAGTGATGTGTTAGTTAAATATTGGAAAACATACTGTTGGCATTCGGTATGTAAACATTTGTTGGGCCAACATTGTACAACCAACATAAATTCACTAATAGAAAATAATAGTTTTAAATTTAAAAAAATCATTTTCGCAGCTTATAAATACTTACCAAATATGATTTTTCTTTAGACTGTTTTGTTCCTCATGGGTTCAGACAATTTTGTGAAAATAATAGTTTGTTATTGGTTTTTTTTGTTACGTTGGGTCAACATTGAATTGCAGACATTATGTAATCACAGGGTATTATTGATATTTTTTAAATAAAAACATGCATAATTTATTAACTTTTNACTCGCCGAGATTTCTCCCGATACTTTCCTGAGGCAGGAGATCACTGGCCTGGCAGGGTATTAGCCAAGCATTAACGGTTTCTTTTTTCCCTAATCCAATTTTCACAAGAGTAAAATATACCTAAGGGTTTTTTTTTAAATAATTGCCTTATAATTTAAAAATAGAAAACACAAGAGAAAATGTTTAAAAAATTAAAATTATATGGTTATAGTGATTCTAAGGAGAGATAGGAAGTTTTCTTATTTATTAACTTTCGTAGCAAACAAGCTTATGTTACTTATCACCACACCAGCTGGCACAGTTGTAACGCCCTGGGCGCGCCTTTAGGATGAGCTGGGTTCAATTTCCGGCCCAGCCATCCTGACATCCGTTTTTCGTAGTTTCCCGAAATAACTCCAGGCGAATGTCGGTATGGTTTTTTTTTATGAAAGTCGTGGCCGATTCCATCTCCGTTCCTAATTTTACTAGAAACTGGTTTTATATAACAATCCCGCTGTCGACAATATGTTAAGCCATTAGTGAAAATAAAAAAAATATACATATATGTATATACATTTTTAATAAAATGTTGCTTTTTTAGGATTTTGTTTTAATTTAATATTGACGAAATGTAGGGCATAACCTCGTATCTCGAGAACCTTATAAATCATTTGAACTAAATTTCGTAATTTGACATCCCATCACGTAAAAATTTAGTTAACAGTGGTATACTCTTATTGGTCCGATATTTTGGAAAACAACACTACATGAAAAATAGAGATTTACACCATATTTCGGGAAACTACTCAATGTATTCCCGACAAATTTGATAGGCAACTATATGAATGGTAGGCTGTGTTAACGTATGCGATTTAAGTGGCTGACACTTATATTTAACACACAAAAAATAGGTATTTATTTAAATTGACTTCGTTAGTGATGTGTTAGTTAAATATTGGAAAACATACTGTTGGCATTCGGTATGTAAACATTTGTTGGGCCAACATTGTACAACCAACATAAATTCACTAATAGAAAATAATAGTTTTAAATTTAAAAAAATCATTTTCGCAGCTTATNTTTCGTAGCTTATAAATACTTACCAAATATGATTTTTCTTTAGACTGTTTTGTTCCTCATGGGTTCAGACAATTTTGTGAAAATAATACTTTGTTATTGGTTTTTTTTGTTACGTTGGGTCAACATTAAATTGCAGACATTATGTAATCACAGGGTATTATTGATATTTTTTAAATAAAAACATGCATAATTTATTAACTTTTNAAATTGCAGACATTATGTAATCACAGGGTATTATTGATATTTTTTAAATAAAAACATGCATAATTTATTAACTTTTGTTTAATGTCTCAGGTTTTCTAGTACATGGAATTTTTAAAAATAAATAGTCCGATGTTGGTTGTGTTTTGGTCATCAAATGGTAAATATACCTGCTGTTGTAACTGGTAGGTTTTAAATTCAGTTTTAAAGTACTATAATAAAATCTGTCTTTTATACATTACGAAATAGACCACAATGTACTGAACTGCAATATTGTAGCAAGTGTTTATTGCTACACGTTGTATAAGAAGTTACAGTAGGGATATGGACTGATAATGTAAACGATGTGAGTTCGAATACCTTCATCAAGGATCTTTTAATATTAGGTATAAAGTGAAAAGCGATGGATACGAGAAGGTTTACACGCTCCTTTTCTTAGTTTAGAGTTGGTGGGTACAATTTATTTAAAACACCGGTAACTAACGTTGGCAGAATGTTGTTTACTGGTTGGGATTTTGTATGCAATAACATATCTTGGCAACACACTACCAACGTCAAAAAAAGTTAGTACATTTTTGGTTGGTAAATGATTATGTGTATGCCTATATGAAATAAAAAAAAACACGTATGTTAAAAGTGTGCACACAAACATAACATTAAGTTCGGGCAATGTCGTATTTCAGTTGGGAACCAACATAAAAGTCATGATTGGTCTCAGATGAAAAAAATCTGCTTTTCACGAGATTTTTCAGCGAATAAACTTTATTCACATAATAATTATCATATTGGATATTATTCTATATTGACAAACTATATATAAAAAACATATTATTCCTGTCATCTATATCGTAGACATGATCTGCTAATTTGACGCTATTATTTGGCAACATTATAAACATTAATGACTTTTATCGATCTGAGCGAAATTCGTTTAATTAGCTACGGGCAACTATAAGGCATTACTAACCTGTCTCACCTTTCGCTGTAGATTGGTTGCGAAATCGTTCAGCCACAAATATTGGCCAAAAGCGTCTTTCGAACGTAACAGAATGTTTTAATTAGGCTTGTTGCCTTTTTTTTGATAGATATTGTTAAATTATTAAATATAATTACATGTGCTTTTTTGGGGGAAATAGTGGTGCAAACTGTGTGGGTTTTTAAGTGATTCAAACTCAGTTGAGCGGTTACGGGATAGCAACTTTTATTCTAACAATAGTTTTTTGGTATTTCTGTTAATAGTTAGAGCTTTTATTGCTACTAATTGTAACATCTCAAATCTAACCTTTTATATTAGCTATTATTGATGTGTATTTAACGTGATACAGATATGTAATTTTCTTTTTTATTTCTCACTTCTCTGTTTATAATGGCAAAACTACGGAGGAAATTTTTTATTATTGCACTACAAAATTTTTTAATTACTGTTTAATTTCTAAGCGTTTTTANCTACAAAATTTTTTAATTACTGTTTAATTTCTAAGCGTTTTTAATTCCGTTTATATGGATAATTTGTTTTGCTTCCGGTGGCCATAACCTACATGGAGTTTGTTAACAGTTGCCATGACAACGTACGACGTGATACAGAATCTGTAAGCTAGCCGGGTATAGTAATTTTATGTTTAATATCTTTTTATACAAAATTGTTGTTTGGTGGTAAATTTATGAAACGAGACCTGTAGAGATAGAAGTGAGAAGGATTATTTTCCGTTGAATATACATTTTCGGCTGCTAGGGCGGCAAGAAGCCTGCACTGCGAGAATCTGAATCCCAGGAGGCCCATTTGGCGGTTATTGCTAGCGGAATTAGCATTTTAATACGGCCTATTTCTCGGCGTTTTCCGGAGAAGTCATTTTTATGCAGGCTTGGACGCCGGCCCGGTTCTGGAATAAGACAAAAATCCAGATCCGAATATCTTGAAGGTAAAATCGACGAACTACGTGGACAACGGTTGACGTCAGCAACTCTATGACTTCCGGCATATGACTACTTCACTCTGCGGAAGTCTCGGTGACGTAGAGTGTTAAAGGCTGTTCACGGTGTAGTGAGCACTTTTGAAATCAACCTTAGAGAAATATCACTGCCCCTACCTGCGTATATTTTAACGAGCACACTGACTAGCATGCAACCAGTAAAGTTTGCAACAACCGAGCAAAAGTATTTCTATGTTTTAAGGTTGAATTTAAAGTGTTAGGTTAACAGTTGTAAATACTGAGATAATTTTTTTAGCGTTTTGATTTTTAATGCATATGAGTGTAAGAGTTAGGAAAATTTTAAAATACATTTACTTTTGTAATAATATCACAATTTCCCTTGACCAATGTATAAATAAAGTGATGAGGCTAATTTCGATGTTAATTTTACATATGGTGGAAGAATACACAATGTGCATGCGAGTATATATTTAGCAGAACTTTAGAAAGGTGCTCAGTTTACTGTGAATAACCTACATGACTTCTTTGAATGATGCCGACGTTGTATGACATGGATTGAATTCAAGATACTTAGATGGTTAGAAGACTGTGACGTAGTATAGCATTTATAGTAGTTAATAAGAAGTTTACTGTAACGTGAGGTATATTACCTCGGCCACACCCAAAGTGTAAAACACGCAAATGAACTAGATGGATTGTGCATCGCGTTACCTACGAAATAACATTTAATACGGACACTGTCGGTTCAGCACTAAATTGGCCGAGTCAACAAGTAATGCACGCTGAAGAGCACGCTATTAATGTCCTGTGTTTCGTGAAGCGACTGGNCTAAATTGGCCGAGTCAACAAGTAATGCACGCTGAAGAGCACGCTATTAATGTCCTGTGTTTCGTGAAGCGACTGGGCGGTTAGAAGTTTAGAAGAAGGAATAGAAAAGAACCAGCAGAACTGCGGACTGATCACCAACTCCTGCCTAATATGGCGATACCCACAGAGTGCTAACGAATCACGTACCGCAAGTAGTGAACACTAAGTACCAACATATCTGTGGTTTCGGTGTTTTGTTATGTTTCTGTGTAACTTCTTCCGTAAATAAGATCTATGACTTCGAAAAGTAGGGAACCTAACGATCATAGAATTGCTGGAAAATACACCGAAGAGCCAAAAAAAATTGGTATAGGTGTGCGTATGCAAATAACAGAGGCATGGAACCAATCTGAGTAAATCGATCCGGTCGGCAGCTAGATCGGTTACTGCTGCTACAATAGCAGGTTATCAACATTTAAGTGACTTTGAACGTGGGTTAAAGTCGGCACACGAGAAATGGGACATAACATCCCCGAGGTAGCGATAACCTTTGGATGTTCGCGAAAGACCATTTCACGAGTGTACCGTGAATATCGGGAATCCGGTAAAATATCACATCTTCGACATCGCTGCGGCCGGAAAAAGATCGTGAAAGAACGGGACAAACGACGACTGACGAGAATCATTAAACGTGACAGACGTGCAACCCTTTCTCAAATTGGCGCAGATTGGATTTGTAGACTGCCCTGCAGGATTCATGGTGTGCATTGCCTCCTGCATACCTTCAGAAATTAGTCGAGTCCATGCCACGTCGTCTTGCGGCACTTCTGCGTGCTCGGCAAGGGGGGGGGGTGGTGGGGTTGGCGTGCTACACGATATTAGGCAGGTGTACCAATTGTTTTGGCTCTTCAGTGTATATGATTATACAGTAGTAACATGTAAACTGGTAACGTGTGAAAATACTGCATTAAAAATACAAACTCTTCCGTTTCAAGTATCAAACAACCACAAATGCAGCTTTGACATAATAGCTTCTACAGAATGGTTGTCCGACACTTCTGAGGAAAAAAGATACGTATCCAAACAGGAAAGCGGAACCTTCAACATGAAATAAAGGTTAGAGAGTAATCGGATCTGATTACATTAAAGATGTTCGAAAACCAGCTACAAAAACGTGAACAAAATGTCGATACGTAAACTAAAAGGAAAATTAGGTAGTATCCATAAATTTATTCCATTGCATCTACTCATGTGTCGGTTAACTGTAATACTATGGTGGTTTCTAGGTGCCAGACGTAATGTTTGAAAATAATTACAAATAACTAGATGAGAAAATTCCTGGCAGAATTTCGAATGCTATCCGATTATAAATCCATCGCGGCCCTCCTACTTCGTACGCGTTGCTACTGAAATACCGCGATTATCATACAAACAGTTAACATTTACCAAAGCACACTTCAACCAATCAAGAAAAATAAATGACCNGTTAACATTTACCAAAGCACACTTCAACCAATCAAGAAAAATAAATGACCCTGAAATATTTAGAAGTTTATCTTGTCTGAAAATCTTGCGTTATATCGCTGCCCATATGTTTGAAGTTAAACATATTAACATTGCGGAAATTTTACCCTACAAGAAATCGAATGGTTGTTATTCCTACAAAGTTTTATATTTCTAAGATATTAAATATTTTCTTTATTTTAATTGTTCTGCATTCTAAATGCCTCCATTATCACCAGCAGAATAAATAGCACTAAAACCTTTAAAACTACAGTTAAAAATTCATAACGTGATTTTAAAACTAAACCTAAAATTTTTAAGTCAAATTAGTTAACATATATAATAATATAATTTTAAGTGTAATGTTATTATTTTCGCTTGTGTTTCACGTTATGAAATCATTTATACATTTCATTGGTTAAACATGCTTGAAATGCATATGAAGTTGTAACTACACAGTTATTTCCAATTGAGATTACCGACCTGTTCATGAATCATGACCTGAATTCAGTCAGAGTTGTATTCGATTTATGGAACTCAATATTTGATCGCGTGCAAGAACCTTCAAGCTCGAGAACGCGAAGTATGCTGAAGCAGTTTGCACACGCTCTGAACTGAAATGCATCTGAATATGGTCCTCTCTCCTCAAAGGAGCCTGATTAGTCTAGTCTTGATTACAAATAAGATATGCTAAACCAGCCCGGAAAAGCACAAGTGTTTCCCCAAGGATGGTTCAAGTTTTCAAACACACTTAACAGGAGGTAAGCGTGGTCTCACATTTCAAGGAAGCTCTCAGAAATTATACACCCCGATCGTCGAAGTTATTGAGAAGTTAATGGACTGTTTATGAAAGCGCTCATCTTTTCGTCACTCTTTTGTGTGAATTACATTTTGGCTACCACACAGAACCAAAAAAAGAAAAGTAAACGAGGGAAGCAGAGTTTTACGAAACCCAATCTTGTGCTGTTGCCAGTTGTAGTCAATAAGAAACGAATAAAAATAATTAATAATTTCATAACAAATTGTGTTTAATTAAAAGTTACCTAAATAATGGCTAAGAAAGTATATAACATTCTGGGTGAATGTTGATGATAGTTTAATTGAATAAGTGACCATTTGTAGGAGGCACAAGAAATGTACTTTTTACTTTATATAGTATGTGAGTAGGTGTGTAGTTGCATGTACATAGAAGTACAGATAATCTGTCCCATTTAGCAAGCACATGTGACGAGAACATAAAAAAAGAAGTTTTCTTTATTTCACGTATTACAATAACACTTAAAAAATATATATATATTTTTTGACAGAATCCTTCCGCTGCCTTACAAAATTGGTAATTCAAAGCAGCACTTTCATATAAACGATGGTTAATGAAATTTGAATTTTAATTCCTTACGATCAGTTTTTACAACGTTACTTGGTACGAAGCGCTTTTGTTCGTGTCTGTTGAGAGGTGGTAATGAAAATCCTTTATCTTAAGCTGGGAGGACGACACGCAAGAACGAGCTCAGTGCAAGTGAAAGAACATCGTGAAGTCTAGGAAACAGGAGACTCCGGCAGACACCAGAATTCGGTTATGCAGAGGAAGGAATCATCTCGCAACAGAAAAAAACAGGTAAAACATAAAGGTTGAGCGTACTTGCGTAACTGAGCACCTTAACAATACGCAATTAAACTACGTAGTTGATAATGACAAAAACTCAAAATATATATTTATTATGACAACCATTATGGCCGAGGTAGCGACCACGTTACAATCGTATGCTGATGTTTCGGGTGCAATTGCTGAGTAAGGTAAAGAAAGATATGTCACTTTTACGTAAAAGTTGAGTTGGCGTTGTTAGTACCAACATAACAGCGGGAATATTAATAACCCCAATAAAATTAAGGAAAATAATCCTATTTTTATTGGCACTGCCTGGTTATCGAGTAGCAGTTCCACAAAAATACGTCACAATTTTTCTTCCTTAGGGATGCACGCTCTGGCAAAAATTATAAATTATGACGCAAGAAGGGTTTGCTAACGCTATGTTAAAAATCTCTCTAAATGATCTTCTAATCTTGGATCGCAAGGTAGGCATCATCAGCCAATATTATATACTTTATGTCATTTTATTATTNTAAATGATCTTCTAATCTTGGATCGCAAGGTAGGCATCATCAGCCAATATTATATACTTTATGTCATTTTATTATTATATTTCTCACTTTACACTTTATACTGCCTTGAAATTTTTTTTATATTGGAGTAAGTAATTTTTTTTGTGGTACGGATTTGGAATTACTATCCTTTGTGTAACAATTTCATGCAGTTTTAATTGAATAAGTGGAAGACACGGCGGTCTCACCTTCAACTCACCCCCTGTAAAATCTTAGAATACGTAAAAATAAATAATATATGGCTAGGGAATACAACCACATGCGACAAGAACGTACAAGACTATACCAGGTTGTTACTATACAAGGTTGGGGACTTCCCCACGCCCTTTGATAGTTTCGTGAGCGAAGGTAGGAACGCTGCCATGAATGTTTGGGAAAACAGTTTAACATTCGCGCTTTCTCACTATTCGTATACATATACAGTGGATGGAAAAAATAATATGAATACCTGACAAATACACAATATTTATTTATTAATACGGTCTTGGGCCACCATTTGCTTTTAGAACAGCTGCAATTCTTCGCGGAATAGATTCGTAGAGTGTCTGAATAGTTTCCAACGGAATGTTGTCCCATTCTTGTACCAAAACATCCACCAATTGCTTCAGTGATGTTGGAGATGGAAATATGCTCCTCACTCTCTGCTCTAAAACTCCCCATAACGGTAAAATTATGTCGAGGTCTGGCCAGGGAAAATGTTTGATGATATTCTGATGCTCCTCAAACCAAGACTGAACCTTTTTGGCTGTGTGTATGGGCGCATTATCATCTTGGAATATGGCAGTGTTTGGCAGCAATATGCTAGTCATAGTAAGAACTTCATCATTGAGGATGTCGAGATATTCATTCGCAGTAATCCGGCCAGTGATGTGAATGAGAGGACCAGCTGAATACCACGGTATAGCCGCCCAAATCATAACGGAAAATTCCCCATGTGTGACTGTAGGAAGCAGGCAGTCCGGATCGTAGGCTTCTTTTGGGGTTCTCCATACATAAACCCGGCCGTTTGTAGGAAACAATGTAAACGATGATTCATCGGACTATATCACATTCTTCCAATCATGAAGTGTCCAGGTTTTATGATCGTGACGCCACTTCTTTCGCAGCTTAGCGTTGGCTTCCGTTATAAAAGGTATCGCAATTGCAGCCCTTCCATGAGTGTTAGCTTTGTGGAGCTCCTGCCGTACTGTTTTTGTCGAAACAGTATTACTGAAGTGAGTGTTGAGTTCTGCTGTCACTTTTGCCGCGGTAGTTTTATGCTGTGTGGTCACAATTATTTTTAATGTTCGTCGGTCTCTGTCAGTTAACTTTGGGTTTCGCCCACTATTCCTCTTCGCCGATGATGTTTTACCATGTTTTGTGTATGCTGTCATTACCGTGGATACTGTCGCTTGTGAAACGTTAAACAATTCAGCGTTTTTCGTCACAGACGCTCCCGCTAACCGAGCACCAACGATTTTCCCTCTTTCGAAGTCTGAGAGATCACATATTTCACCGAACGCTTGTTTTAACCGTCGCAGAACAAAGCGTATAATACACTGAAATATAACCTACAAGACTTGGGACGTAAACAGTGCAATTCATACGCGTCGCATTGTTTACACGGAAGCAGTGTTGCCAACATGCAACAAAATGTACTATATTGCATGGTGTTCATATTATTATGTCTAATAATAATTTCTTAGAATAATTTCTTAGAGTGTGGACTTTCAAGCTACATGAGCACTGCCTTACAGAAATCACCATGAATGATTCTTGCTGGAACTGGCATCATACTGGAGAGATGAAAGAAGAATTTCGCGTGGAAGAAGGCTTTTTTTTTAAAGTAAAGTAGCGGAAAACACGCCTGATATGAACACAAACATTCCCGAAATAGTCGTTTGAACACAGTACGTATGAAATTGAGAGACATGCCTTTAGAACATGTGATGTTTAGGCCAAATTATTTTAGGCCAACTGAATTTTAGGCCAGGTGACATTAAGGCCGAATAGCTTCTAGGCCAAGTGACTTTTAGGCCAAACAAGTTTTAGGCCAAAGGACTTTTGGTGAAATAAAAATTTTCCCGAAATTTTAAGCCAAATAAATTTTAGGCCAAGTGACGCGCTCCTGTGTTGGTGATACCTAGTATGAAATAGTTCATATGCAAAATATAATTACACTGAGTGCACACGAATGCGGTGCGTTGTCCTTTTGTGTAATTGTCTAGACTCGGTTAAGCTTTGTTTGCATGACGTGGAGGAATATCGTGCGAGTAGAACTTTATCAGAGCTTCAGAAAAGTTGGCAGTAGCCATGAATTGGCTATAACAAACACGCATTCGGGTAATCACACAATATGATAATATACGGCAAGGGAAAGGTTAAATCAATACATTATAAGCGAGGATAAAAATGTGAATTACAGTAAACTATACATAAGTAGAGTACGGAATATTTTCACTAAAGCATAAACTAAATACATCCAATTTTCACGAAGAAAGGAAGTTAAATAAAAATTTATAATCACTTTTATCTTGTGGGATCGTCCAATTAAGAAATAAACATGCAAAAAATATGAACTGGGTAAAAATTACTGTCGTAGAAAATTTCATCATCAATTACGACGAGTAAGTTGCTCTAAACCAATTCAATAACGGCTGTATTATGATAATGAAATTACATTTGCGCATATTTGTAAAAATAACAATCATCCTAATTGTTTTGAAAGGAGAGGAGGCAGTATGCATGTAACCAAACGGTAAACAAGGTTGTAAAAATGTGAGGTAAAATTATACCGCGGTGTGTGAGAAAATGAGGGAAGGGCAAATTTGTGGTATGTAGTTATCAGAGCAACAAGGTTGGTAGCCCTGGAGCAAGATGACTACGTGCACAAATAACAGAGCGGAGTTTGTAAACGCGGTGAGTTCACCTTGAGCTGTGTACACAGGACCACGCAAAAACGAACGGATCAAATGAAGCGAACTGATCGCCAGTATNCGCAAAAACGAACGGATCAAATGAAGCGAACTGATCGCCAGTAATTAAAAAGCGAATTAAATAACGAAGAGGGTTGCGTGGCTCGTGAAAAGCACCATACGAGTCTGTAGGAAATTTTCGTTTATTTACTGAGGCACTATTGCGAAAAATTTAAGGTAACAAAACGAATCAAGTTACCGTTTATGTCGATGTAACACAGTTAGCCTAGAGGAAATATTTCTGTCACTGACGTTGTGTTTTAAGATACTTTTTTTTCATGATATAAATAATATGCATTTAGCCAATAAAGCGCCTAGAAACTTAGCAGTTACCAAAGACGAGCACTATTAATTTCTACACCAAGGCTAAGAACGTGGAATGTCAGGCAAAATAATTAACTGGAATGTATTAGCTGCGAAAATAAGGCTTTCATTAGCCTTCTCTCTAATGAGTGGTTTAAATAGTCCTCTGTAATAGACAAACATGGACGTAACTCAAGTCTAGGCACAGCACATCATAAATGGCTCAAGAATAACTGAAGAAATTGTAAAACACTTCTCCCATCTTTTCTTGCGGGACATGTTACGCAAGTAGTTTTTAATTTGTTACTAATTAATCGCAACCTAAACATTTGGTTGTAAATAACTTTGCGTTGGTGCCAATAGAATTAACCTAATTATCATGCAAAATTTATTCTTTCTGTTTCTTTATTTATTAACTTCTATTTTTCTTGGTGGTTTATATTTGATCTAAAGTAGTTGTTCTTAGAGAACTTTAAACGTTACATTACTTGTCACATAAACAATTCATATGTTTCTAACACGATTTTTATTAGTATATGCAAGTAAGGTAACCATTAATTTAAGAAAATGGTAGTGCAGGAAAAATTATAAACTTTTTAAACACCGTTTTGTCCCAGAAAGCAAAGCATAAGTATTGGAACAGCCCTGTCAAGAGAATTCAGTTCTCCTGTTAAAACCGTGTATGGTTTGATGATAATAGCAACTTGTGAAAGAGAAGTAATAATATTTCATGAAAAAATATTTTAGCGACTATTTAGTCCAAAATAATTCAACGAGCTCAAGCAGTTATTGGAAAATATAAGATATTAAGAGAAAAGTTCTTAAAATACCTTTTTTTTTATTTCAGATGTATGTTGCATTAGGTTTACAAGATCTATTCCAATATTTCTTTAGCTTTTCCATGTTGGAAGCATTGTTGTACTGCTACACCAGAACTTTCTTACTTCTTCCCACGTAGTGTTCGCTGAAATTCTCGAGAAAAACAATTACCACGGAATGGATGAGTAAAGGGAAAGCGTATCCACTGCAGGTGAAACACGATCCGAGACGGAGAAGAAGAGGAGAGAGGAAAACCGATATTTACATATTTGTGCTTCCTTTGATCGTGTTTTCGGCAGAGAAGAGCGAAAAGAATTTTTTAATTTACGTTGATGAACTAAATAAAAATTGTTCGCTACCTGGCAATATTAATTCCAGTTGGGTAACCGTGATCTCCAGTCAGTTTTTAAGCCACGGAAGTAGGAGGCAACTGCGTAAAGGTTTTACGTAAAGAGAGGCATGACTAATCTTACCGCAACGAAATAAATGTGGTACTAAACACTAAGCAGTATGTATGTTCAGACTACTTTTAACAAGTACAGATTATCTTTTGTACTACTACGCAAATACAGNAAACACTAAGCAGTATGTATGTTCAGACTACTTTTAACAAGTACAGATTATCTTTTGTACTACTACGCAAATACAGAAAAAGCGGACGAACTAAGAGACATACAGAAGCAAGTGCTACTGACGGACCACCATGTCTGTATACATGTAGGATCTATGTACACTGAAGAGTTAAAAAAAGTGGTATAGGCTTTGGTATGCAAATAACAGAGGCATGGAAACAATCAGAGTAACGCGATGCGGTCGGCAGCTACATCGGTTACTGCTGCTACAATGGCAGGTTATCAAGATTTAAGNAAACACTTAGCAGTATGTATGTTCAGACTACTTTTAACAAGTACAGATTATCTTTTGTACTACTACGCAAATACAGCAAAAGCGGACGAACTAAGAGACATACAGAAGCAAGTGTTACTGACGGACCACCATGTCTGTATACATGTAGGATCTATGTACACTGAAGAGTTAAAAAAACTGGTATAGGCTTNGCATCTCCGAGGTAGCGATAAAATTTGGATGTTCGCGTACGACCATTTCACGAGTGTATCGTGAATATCGGGAATCTGGTAAAACATCACATCTTCGACATCGCTGCAGCCTGAAAAAGATCGTGAAAGAACGGGACAAACGACGACTGACGAGAACCATTAAACGTGACAGACGTGCAACCCTTTCTCAAATTGGCGCAGATTGGATTTGTGGACTGGCCTGCAGGATTCAAAAGGTAAAAAATATAAAGGCTCTATAGAGAACATTTGGTCTACATCTATTCGAGAAGGGTGTGACCACAATTTAAAGTGTAACTGAAGCAGACTTTTATTGCTGGTGACATATCAAGAAAGAAAGACAAAACGGTGACTTTCTGGGTAATTCATTACTGAACGACGAAGGGAAACCATAAAATACCGGGTGCCATTGTCAACACCCTTCCTTAAAGGAGGTGTTGGAACCCCCCATTTGTCCATTTGAGGTTGTTCTGTGCGGATTAGTAAACTACCCTACATAGTAAACAAAAATATTGCCTTGTGTTTGTATCCTATATACCACCGTTTTAGAGGAATTAATGCATAATTTTCCAATACAGCTAATACTGATATTCAGAGTCAGATAACTATAAATTTTTTTCTTTGAAACGGAGGAGTGTAAGGTAAAAACGAAACGCAGCCTTTTTGTTTACCATGTTCGGTGGTTTACTAATTCGCAGTGATCAATAAAAACATGCCGGAGGGTTACATTTTCAAATGCACAAATTGGTTCGAACCCCTCCCCCCCCCCTTATTTGGAAGGCAGTTGATACAGGCATACAATTTTTTTATGGCGTGCACTTCGTTGCTAAATAAAGCGTTATCCAGGATCACAGATATTCATCTGTCATCCTGACTTTGTTACTAGGGGCAAACGTGTGATTTAGCTACACTTTCCGCGATAGACTTAAACTATGGTCGTATATCTATATTTAATATTTATACGTATTTNAACATCCAAAGAGTGAGCGCTGACTCACGTGACTAGAAAGAGACGAATCCAGCGTGCGAGGACGTACAGTCTGCGGGAAGAAAAGAGACTAGACGCGCTTGACCTACGTTTGAATGACATTTCTACACGGAGGCGACTTACACCTTCTGGAATATCAGGAGTTGTCTCTGCTTTCAAGAAGCATATCGATGCTGAACTAGGCCATTTATCCGCATACGTAAGTGCGGAATAATCTAGGAAGGAGTAGCACAAGTATAAACACGGGTCGTCACCCCACCGGAGAGAGTTCTTAGGAGTGTATAGGCTATGCAAAATTAAGTATCTTCCCGTGGATTCAACGAGAGATGATGGTCGTTGGCAGGAAAAATTTTGTAATTTAATTAATGTAACAAGGCGCTGAGTAATGATTTATTGTTTGCACTGGGGATAATAATGTCGTGAGTTATAGTACGTTGTGAAAGACATCGCTCTATAGATGTTAGTATTTTATATATATATATATATATATAAATTAAATTGAGCTTTTTTATTTTGTGGTGGAATTGTCCTCTCAATACGAAACGTAAGAATCCCCCTAAAACCACCAACACAAACGCCGCAAATCCTACCAAAGGATTTAGTAAAGGAAGGGAAGTATGTAATGCCAACATCATCTTTACTCGTTCAGTCACCTTGTCCATGATCGTCGACACGTTGCATATGAATAATACTTTTGATCCATACTGTACGCAGCAAGGCATCAGTGCCCAGAACTTGAGAGTCTTGCTTGTGGCTCATNGTACTGAGTAATGATTTATTGTTTGCACTGGGGATAATAATGTCGTGAGTTATAGTACGTTGTGAAAGACATCGCTCTATAGATGTTAGTATTTTATATATATATATATATAAATTAAATTGAGGTTTTTTATTTTGTGGTGGAATTGTCCTCTCAATACGAAACGTAAGAATCCCCCTAAAACCACCAACACAAACACCGCAAATCCTACCAAAGGATTTAGTAAAGGAAGGGAAGTATGTAATGCCAACATAATCTTTACTCGTTCAGTCACCTTGTCCATGATCGTCGACACGTTGCATATGAATAATACTTTTGATCCATACTGTACGCAGCAAGGCATCAGTGCCCAGAACTTGAGAGTCTTGCTTGTGGCTCATCTGATTTGTGGAATTTTATATGCCTCTTTGACATGAATGGTTTATCCCAATATCGACGAGTTCGCAGCATGTTGGTCACTGGCTGCGAGAACAATTCTGAACACAAGTACAGCTCATACGTAAAAATTCCATTATTGCAACACTTCAGTTCAGAAATTAATGTGTGACCGAACGGGTTGAAGGATAAATCTCAAATAAAAAAAATAGACCATATTTTCTTGTTGAAAAAGAAAAGGAATAATTATAAAACTTATAATATAATACCTGTAAATTTATTCTGTATAATTTGTGTCTACTTGTGGTTTAATTTATTCTCATTATGCCCCTCTTTAAAAACTATAGGTACAGAAACGACCAACAAACCGTCACTTCTAATGTATCTTTAATTTTACAAAAAAATTAAATTGCAGATAAAGTAAATCTTTTTTCTACTACTGCCTTGAAAATATATATTAAAAATTATTTTGTGCTTTAATAAAACGTTATTAAGTAGTATTGAAAATCTAAGTTTTATAAGTGCCTTACGACTTACTGCCCCGTGAGAATTGGACTAAAACTGAAAACTAATCTTTGAAGCTGCGGAGCACTCGCAAACAAACAAAAAAAAACATATTTTATATTACTGTCAAAAGATGAACTGAATTGTTGCGAGTGATATAATCCCGAAACACACACTCCCAGAGTGTGGGCAACATCCAGTTTCATGAATGACTTCCTTCACTCCAGAGCCATGGGTGGTCCCCTCACCACACGCCAAAAGACATAGGTGAGTGGTCACTGGTCCACCAATACACACCTGCAAACGCTTATTAAATCGATTTTCAGGTATCGAAGTTCCATAATCTAGATCGTCTCCCATAAGCTCTCGCTTGACTGATAATTTCGATTTCCATTTCAGTGTACAAGTGTCAGAGACCGACTCAGAAGTTTCAACTTAAGAGTATAACTGTTTCGAGAAATATAAATTTCCTATTCGTCCATCTCGATTAAAAGTTTTCTTCTTTCATAAAGGCTAGCAAGTCCACATAATACTTCTGTGAACTTTCCCTCCTGAAAGAGACTCGTCACTTCCCACGACCAAGTCTCAAGTATAATCTCCGGGAAAAAAAAGTTATAGTGTCACACGTATACGTGTGTACCCAGGCATCATCATTCTTATCCCTCATGCACCATCTCCTCTTTAGCGCAGCAGCTGGTCGGAGCAGTCGAGTGTCGCAGAGACGTCCGCTTCTCGGCGCACGAGGCGTAGCCTGAGCTCTTGTAAATGTAAATGCAACAAGTTTGCATTTACGGCGTAGTCAGAGTTCCTGGTCCTCGGTGGGCTGCACCTCTGTACCCCAGCGGTGGAACGGCTTCATATAGGGTGCACGTGTCTTTGCAACACGTCAAGAATTTATCTAAATCTTCCTACAATTCCACCCTGTTTTCCTGGTATTTGTCACGGTAAACAAAAATATTCTATTTACGAAACCAATGGCTAATGAAATAATAACACACTTAGAAGTTCACGACATATTTACAAAAAAAAAATAATAAATACTTTTTAAAACTAAATTTATAATGAGGATAATTAAGTAAGTGAAAAATTACCGCTGATGTAAGGCATTGCAGTCGTATGTCGCCACAGAGCAAGACATTAAATGTGGAAAAAGCCAAGATTCAGTCTGTCTAAAGACGGGAACAGATCCCAGTTCCCAAAAAATCGCTACAAAACATTTTTGTATACAGCAGCGAAATTAACATTTTGAGTGTGGTACAGATTTACTGATAGCTTAGAGAAGCTGGAAGCGAGTCGCCTATATTAATAACTATTCAGAGTGTTCGGAAAGTCAGTGCTCTTACTACCGACATTGTTTCTTTCGGCTAATATTAACACAAATCCCTGTACACTTATATACAGAAACGTATTTTTATATCAATAATAGTGTTGAGAGTTGCGGCGTGCAACACCTGCAGAACAAGACGGTGTGATAATGCATATAGGACAAGTTGCGTAGATCGCAGGCGCGCGACACTAAATGATTACACATATAGCATCGCGCGCCTACTTCCTATGCAACTTATACTACATTCATTATCGCACTGCCTTATTCTGCAGGCATTGTACGCCGCAACTTTCAACACAATTATTTGATATAAAAATGCGTTTTCGGGTATAATTATACAGGGCTTTTGTGATACTATTGGTCCAAAGAAACTATGTCTGGAGTTTGCGCACTGAGTTTCCGAACATTCTGTATAACCATAGATTCTGTTGGTCTCGGCATTCAATTTACAACCGTCATATTGGTTTACACAACAATAGACACGTTTACTATATTCTACAACTTTAATTACTTGATGGCTCCCTGCAAATATAATGCCGAGTCGAAAGTGCCTCAAAAATGTTCCTTTCTACATAAAACAATATACAGTCCTTCCTGTTCATATGAGTGTTTTTTAATGCTTCTTACGTTTTATATCGTTCCACAAAACCTTATAAAAACTGCTGTTGACATAATGTTTCTTCGCCCGTGCCTTTGAAGAATGAGGATCTCGTAATGTCATGACAAACTCACTACAACTATGTTAAATTAAGGCGACGTAATATTACGTTTGCAGCGTTCGAAGTGTTATTGTAAGTAAATTCTCTCGCTCATTAATTATGGGACTAATTCCAGAAAAACCGCGACAAATTTACGGGGAGTTTTGACATGCCATCATGCCAAATTTCTCTATGAATTTTATTGATCTTGTAAGCTTTTTTGTCGCTTTTCCGTTAATCAACCATATTTTTCGTATAAGGGTTGTATTAATTCGGCATTTATTCTTGGGATTTAAATAATAACTAAGATGTGTTAAACACACATTTCACACCATACAAAAAAGTAATGATCATAGAAAGAATTTAAAGAGTGAATGAATATAGCTTGCGTTATAAAAGTGAGATGGTGTTTGTGCGCGTCAAGTAATTATTGAATGTAATCCCTACACTCTTCATACAAAAACTAATCCTTCCTCAGAATTTCACCCAATAAAATGTATTGGAGTATATATTAACCAGTTTAGTGTCAAATAATGAAACACTAAAACAAAATAAACAACAAGAAGTTTCTTGGTACAGTTGCATAACATACCAATATTTCAATTATATCAAACTTATTATAATAATCCTTTAATATCAAATAAGTTTTTCATAAACTTCTACAAATTATTTCAGTTGCTTTCGCCACATTCAAAGTCATATAATATAAAATGATTATATGTCACTTCTTTAAGTTATTTACGTGGAATGCATTCTAAAGATCACTAACCAAAACATTTATTACATAATTTGTTGTGTTCCCACATGCATTCTGCGTAGCGCGATAAGCCTAGAGTAAATAATATCACGCGATAATACTACATCAGCGTTAAATATTGACGGGAAACGTTGCATTACGGTTCATTACTCCAATACAACAAGAGCGACGTGCAATTACCCTTCAAAGCGTACGGCAAATGCGACGTCACTTTGTTATTAGCCTACGATGGATAATACACGTCCCTGCAGGGAATTAGCTCGGTAGAGCAGCCTGAATAGTGTCCATTGTTTAAACAGATCAGGGATTTATAGTCGAAATGAGTTTAGCTTGTAAGCGTATGCACGTTTATTCCCGTGCGGGTACGTATTATCGCCTCAAAATTAAAAAAAAAACTGATTTTATTTAGTTAGCATTATAATAGTCCCCGTAATGCATTTTGGGTATCCTGGGGTTTCTTTGCATACAAAATTATCCTTGATAAATATTAATAAAGGGTGTTGTTTTACACGCCTCGAATTTGAAACCAGAATTTAGTGCCGGAAGGAAAAATACTTAAATGAATTGTGCAATAGAAGGGACCACAATGTTTTAAACTATTTAATATATATATATTTTAAACCAGTATTGTACTTGAAAACGGGAAGTTACATGGCAGGCCGTCTAGCCGCTCTGAAATTGGCGGAGACAAACTAGCGCGCATGTCCTTTGTGTGCGCTGGAGTCCTATAAATCACCGAAAGAGAATCTAACGTCAGAATATAAGAGACACGCAGGGTGTGTGGAGTATATATATATATATATATATATATATAAAAATAACATTCGGTAAATATATAAAGGAGGAATTCTTCATGTTATTTATGAAATACATTGCACATAACCGTACCAACAAGTTTGTTTGATCATTAAAATCAGTGAGTATTTCTAGTACCGGGTTTCGCCAAATTCATCAGGAATAAACCGTTTACGTAGTATAAGGTATAAGAATGTACGCAAGTATATAAACAATTGGGTACAAAATATTTATTTTAAATCAATTAGCAAACGGTTTTTTTTATCTCTGTTCCTATTGTCTATTTCTTTTTTGGATGTAAAAATATCACGCTGTGCCCTTTATCAAGGAGAACACTTAAAATAATTAGTTTACTTTTACGTAAAAAGAACTTGTGCCAACTTTATAAAACTAGGTAACTGCATTTTTTTCAAATATTAATAATTTAATTCGTTTATTAAATTTGGCACAATATCCTTGACTATGTTTACAAATATTAAAGAAATTGATTCCTTACATAAGAGGAAATATATAGTTTTGATTGTTATGCTCGATGAATGTTTTTATTCACAAGGCGCTTTCTCAAGCATCTAAAAGAGCACACAACACAAACTGTGTCAAAAATAATACNTCAAAATCAGTGAGTATTTCTAGTACCGGGTTTCGCCAAATTCATCAGGAATAAACCGTTTACGTAGTATAAGGTATAAGAATGTACGCAAGTATATAAACAATTGGGTACAAAATATTTATTTTAAATCAATTAGCAAACGGTATTTTTTATCTCTGTTCCTATTGTCTTTTCTTTTTTGGATGTAAAAATATCACGCTGTGCCCTTTATCAAGGAGAACACTTAAAACAATTAGTTTACTTTTACGTAAAAAGAACTTGTGCCAACTTTATAAAACTAGGTAACTGCATTTTTTTCAAATATTAATAATTTAATTCGTTTATTAAATTTGGCACAATGTCCTTGACTATGTTTACAAATATTAAAGAAATTGATTCCTTACATAAGAGGAAATATATAGTTTTGATTGTTATGCTCGATGAATGTTTTTATTCACAAGGCGCTTTCTCAAGCATCTAAAAGAGCACACAACACAAACTGTGTCAAAAATAATACGATAAGTGAATATAACATAAAAATTTATCTTTTAGAGCAAGATTTTTTAAAATGTATTAAAATACTTATTTTAATGCCTTTACATATACAACTTAATAACATATTTTTCATACTTTGTGTAGTTTTTGCAAATGGTTTCAATAGGTTCTGAATTTGTTGTTCTGATGTATTTCTGGTTACACTGATGCAGGAAGTCAGCTATAGGTGTACTGTAAGATAAAGTAGGGGTGGGGTTCATTCAAAACGGAAAAAAATTCTGCTTTAGCAGCCATCCTAGGTGGAAGGCAGGTTCAAGCAAAATATGTAAAAGTGATGTTACCCATATTTTCTGTCGTTATTCTGGGTTGTTAACACTATTTCTTAACAATAGAATTTAACTTTTAGAATGTATATAATACAAGTCCTTTAAAATTATGCAGCATTTTTTTGCTTCACCTAATTTTTTTTCTTCGAAGCTGGCCTAAATTAAACTCAAGTCCTGTTTACTGTACTGCAATATTCCTACCACCGAACGCGTCGTTATATACCAAACAACCAATTAACGCATAATATGCATAATATAATCCTTTTGTGTCTGCAACACTATCCCCTTTTTTTTTGTTGAATTTGTAGAACTATGTTAGTTTAATAATACCTACGAACAAGGCTTGAATAAATTTTTGGGTTTCAATTTGCTAGTTAAGTAGCAGATACCATATCATCATTGCAGAATATATCATTTTAGTACATGGAGCGATACTTTTAATGTAAGAAAATATCTGCAATAAATAAGCAATGAAATTTGACTACGATCTACGAAAGTAACATAAAATGTAGAAATAAGGGTAAATATCGTTCCATACTTTATCGCTATAACGCACCCTTATTCTGGACAAATACTTCTTCTCATGGTAATGTTTACGTTGGTGAGATATTTTTGTAAAGCGCTGAAAGTCTCGTGAAAAAAAAGCTAATGAAATTCTCACGGGGGAAAAAAAATCATTCTTACCCATTGGTGTTCAGAAATGAGTAGATGTAAAAGCGGTTCGCGTATCTGCGTTTATTATAACGGCCAACATGGTTGGAGGTTCAGAGCAGTTAAAAAAAAATTACGACCCTTTAAATTGCATGAATACTGAAAATATACTCACATCATTGCCGATTTAAGAGGAAAGAATTTTAGTGGTAATAACAAGAGAGTTTTAAATAGTGGACACTTATATATCAGTACACCCATGAACATGTATGTTTTCATTTCTGTTTCCAACTGCAGTTCGCAGACAACACACCAGCATCAGGTATTCGCAGTCAGTGTAAATTTCCCGCTGTAATCACGCAATAAGTGAAGCGGTTCTCCATTGTTATTTTACCGCGTGAGTGGCTCACGATGTCGACTGTCGAGTTTGTAATAGTGCTTAGTAAAAAACAATTCACTTCTTTTATGACTCGAATATTTACAGGATATGCACGGTAAACTAAGCACTTTTGAAAGTCCTGCTTCGGATCTATTTTTCCGTCCAATTTTGTATCCTTCCGCCAGTTGTAAAATTAGCATTGCATGGGCCTAATCACTTTATTCACGCACCAACCAAAAGAAACAGCGGAATTGTTAGGAATGTAAATATCTTGCTAATATGTAAACTCAGACTGTAATGTGTAAAATAAAAAGTACTGAATTTACCAACTACGTTGCCTGTAAAGTTAAACGCTTCATGCTCGATACAACTTCAAGGATTAAGAACTACTTTGATTAATTCGCTACAAACTTACCTGGGAGCCTGCATGCAAGTGGGTAATGTAGCGTACATGTAGTCGGGGCAAAGGGTTATTTTTAAAGGTTTGTTTAAGAAGTGCTTACTTTGCCATGAACAGCCTTCATAAAATTGCCATTACACCTAACGTCATTTCCAGAAAAGTTATTTGCTCCACTGGCTTTGCACGATTACTTGTGAAATACATAATTTAACTATTTTTTCTAACTCAAATAAAACATAAAAATATAGAACTATTTAGATTTTATGAAAATTAATAAGTTGAAATCCATTATTTCAATTCATTTTCAAACGTGATATGACAGTTATTTGACAAACTTTCATATGTAAAGATTTTTACAAAATTTTGACACCCAATTTAATTTTAAAATTGCATAAAAGTANACCCAATTTAATTTTAAAATTGCATAAAAGTATCCACTTACGGTTTACATTAATGTTAAGAGAATCATGCGGTGTTTTACTAATTTAAAAGATTGTCGTATTGAAAATGAGGTAACTTTTATTATTTGTTTGGCATAAACTCAATTAAATTGGTATTTAAGCATGCAAATTACGTTGAAATAACGGAAAGTAAACAATTTTATTACGTACAATTTAAATTATTTGTAACGCCTACAAGTTGTATAGTGGCACAAATACAACATAAATACATTCTTTACTGTACGGCAGCATACATACTTTACGATGTAAAGCACAGGTACTTGATGTGACTAGTATGCTAATTTGCAGATTTTATATTTCCTTCTAAATAAAACGCTTTATCTGTTTACAGCCTATCGCACACACATAAGGCACTTAAACTTCACTTAACATTGTGCACTTAGGTAAACTGAAACTTCCGTGGGCATTCCTTTGTTTACTTCGCTGTTTTAGGTGAATTAGCGGATACTTCTCTAAATCACTCGTTTTCTCTTTATTATTTCGGTACATATCAAGATCTATTGGCACACTGGTTTAGCTTTGATTAATAAGGAACAGTTACGTAGACGAAAATAACTGTCCACTGTTAATTACTGCTAAGGCGAAATAATATGAAACGTTCTCAGCAAAGAAGAAACAAACTGTCATAACTCATCATAAAACTTCTTGGTGTGCTTCAGCCAGAGGTTTAAATTATATTTAAATATATTTAAACTTGAAAAAGAATTGCGAAAATCTTCAATGAGCCTTTCAAAGCTTACACTGTTAACAGTCGCTTCGCTGTTTAATAGCCTATTTATAAATGTGTACTTATTGGGAAATTTAAACGACAAACTACTAGAAAATCTTAAAATTGACTCATAATTAAAAAACCACAGGACACAAAATGTAACATAGGAAAGGATTGATTACACTACCAGCCACACGAAAAGTTGGTCCTAAACAATTGTCAAGTAACACCAACCTTGCATATAATTATTCAACTCCGTATCACATATATTTATATGGTGTACGGTGTCGACGTGTGTTTGTAAATACTATACTTCTTAATCGATAAAAGGTCACAAATATTTTAGATCAAAATCACATAAGTTCACAATATACTAGTTGGTAGTACATGTAAGACGTACCAAAATTTGAGAACCATTAATTACAATATGTCAAAGGTACCTTAGTAAAAAAATAAGTTTTTTGTTCCTGCCATTACATTTTTAGGTATGAAACAGATATTTCATATTATAAATATGAATTTTAAGGCAAGAAACACATTATCTACTGTCAAGTTAACTTACAAGATTTTATTATTTAGTTTTTATGTAATTTATTTTATAAATATTTACGCAGAATCGTTTTCTTCCGAGGTGTTATAGCCTACAAAACTTGTTATTGGTTTGCAGAGTTTCTGATAGTAGGTATTGATAATGGTTACTTTAACACCTGCAATTTCCCACGGCAAACATCTGGACTCGGAAGACTGATCGCCGATAATATTAACTGACTAGTAGTCAAAATTTTCAAACTTTGTTTTATTGCCACAAAAGCAATGTTAAGAAGTACTCTGACAAACAGTATGAATTGCAGAGAACGCAAGGAAAAGGGATTCACATACGCATTAAAATTAAAACCGCTAAAACTGCTCTAAACCAGCAAATTTGACTGCATATCTGTTGAATAAGGAAAATACTGCTGATCATTTTTGTTGGGTGTATTCACTGAACAAACAGTGATTTTTACTTTTTTCCAGNTGAATAAGGAAAATACTGCTGATCATTTTTGTTGGGTGTATTCACTGAACAAACAGTGATTTTTACTTTTTTCCAGTGAGTTGCACTTTCCTGTCAGTAAAACCTCAGTGCATGTCACTGGTTCTTCAGAAGATAACAGCTAGTTAAATGAAGATTAAGAAAAATGATTCTGCTCATTGAAATCACTGATTGAGATTTGGAGTGAAGGCATGAGCAAGAGCTGGTTCGGGTAAGCAGAGGACCACCGTGACGAAAGTGTCAAAACACACTAATAAAAATTCTTCCTTGTGGCTTAAGACCCACAAACACGTGATAGAACGAGGCTCACGGTGTTTCTCGCTTTACAGGATGAGTATAAAAGAATATCCCAACATTGAAGGTCTATAATATAAAAACCATACAACCTACAACCTTGATTGACCAATCAAATGAAGCGTGGAACCATGAAGTTTTTTTACTATACATTCATGAATGTTCAATTTGACCACCATGAGCGGCCCGAACGACATCTATGCGATAATTAAACTCGTTCCACACTCTTTTCAGCGTGTCCAGTGTAACGGTTTGGATGGCGTTCATAACTCTCTTTTTTTGTGGTGATGGGGAAGCGAGCTCACATTCAACACGTCAATGTGAAGGGGATGGTCTGATGTTTCCTTTATGTGCCGAGAGATGACAGTGGAAGTGACTTGTCATCCCACTATGAGCATGTGTTCTGTGCTAGTCCCCATCACGATGGCAACGGAACAACAGAAGGCGTTCAGAGTTATTCAGTTTGCTAAATGTGAATCGGTTACGACTGTTCAACGTGAATTCCGTCGAAAATACGGACGTCGTCCTCCCGATAGGTGAAGTATCGTACGTTGATTTCGTCAGTTCCGTGACACAGGGAGCCTTTGCAAAGGCAAAAGTTCCGGGGGGCCGCGTGTGTCCGAAGAGAATGTGCAACGGATTCAACAAGCGTTCGTTCGTTGTCCTAGAAAATCAACTTGACAAGCTTGCCGGGAAATGTAAACCTCTCAATCGACGGTATGGACAGTGTTGCGAAAGCGATTGCTGTACAGACCATACAGGTTACAGCTTGTACAGGCTCTTACCGAAAGACATAAATAACTGAGACGTGATTTCTGCGCTTTCGTTCTTACCGAGAACGAGGTAGACGATGCCTGCATGTCTAAGCTGGTTTTTAGTGATGAAGCAACGTTAAATACAAATAGGAAGGTGAACTGGCTCAACGTGCGGATATGGGGTCAGGAGCCTCCACATGAAACCACCGAACACGAGCGCGCTTCCCCCAAAGTGAACGTGTTGTGCGCTGTATCCACTTACAGAGTGGATGTTTCCTCAGTTAGAAGAGGCAGCAGGGTACTTCATTTTCCAGCAGGATTTTGCGCCGCCCCATAGGCACCTAGCTGTTCGCGGATACCTGAACGAGATGTTGCTACAACGCTGGATTAGTCAAGGAGCAGCTGGTGACCAGGCTCTTCATCACTGGCCCCCAAGAAGCCTGGATCTTACCCCATGCGATTTTTGCTATGGAGGTACATTAAGGATGAAGTGTTTCGTCCACCATTGCCGGCTAATATTGACGACCTCAAAACGAGAATTACAGACGCCGTCCAAACTGTAACACCGGTCATGCTGAGAAGAGTGTGGANCCCAAGAAGCCTGGATCTTACCCCGTGCGATTTTTGCTATGGAGGTACATTAAGGATGAAGTGTTTCGTCCACCATTGCCGGCTAATATTGACGACCTCAAAACGAGAATTACAGACGCCGTCCAAACTGTAACACCGGTCATGCTGAGAAGAGTGTGGACGAGTTTGATTATCGCGTAGATGTCTTTCGGGCCGCTCATGGTGGACAATTGAACATTTTTGAATGTCTGGTAAACAAACTTCATGGTTCCACGGTTCATTTGATCGGTCAACCAATGTTGTAGGTTGTTTGGTTTTGATATTATAGACCTTCAGAATTTGGGTGTTTTTTTTTATACTCATCCTGTATTTGTTGCTTTATTGTATTGGAGGAAGATACACTTCATCGTTTTTAAAGCAAAANGTCTGGTAAACAAACTTCATGGTTCCACGGTTCATTTGATCGGTCAACCAATGTTGTAGGTTGTTTGGTTTTGATATTATAGACCTTCATAATTTGGGTGTTTTTTTTATACTCATCCTGTATTTGTTGCTTTATTGTATTGGAGGAAGATACACTTCATCGTTTTTAAAGCAAAACATTGTAAATGTATATATGCAAGCCTCGGCTACAGTGCAAGTTAAATTAAGGTCTTGATTTCTGAGTCCTATGAACGAGGACACCCGTTAACAGCAACACTCGCAAGTACCGTATAGCCTATGTCTGTGGAGGCGCAGCAATACAAAGTGGCCATGTGATGTACACGGAATGTTTGGAAACTCAGTGCCCAAACTCCAGAAATAGTTTCTTTGGACCAGTTATAGTAAAATCCCAATAAATGTACGTACGGAAAAGTATTTATAGATAATTTAATTGTGTTCAAAGTTGCGGCGTACAACGCCAGGAGAACAAGGCGGTGTGATCACGTGTGTAGGACAAGTTACATAGTAAGAAGGTGTGCGATGCTGCGTAAGTAATAATGTAGTGTCACGTGCCTACGTCCTATGCAACTTGTCCTACACAACATTTTTTTGAGGCGTTGTACGCCGCAAATTTGAGTTCATTTAACTTATATAAAAAAATCATATTCCTGGTAAAAGTGTATGTGGATTTTGTATTTCAATTGGTACAAACAACCTATTTCTGGAGTTTGGGAATTAAGTTTCCTAGCATTCTGTATATTACGAAGAGAGCGATAGAGGAACGAGATCTGAAAATGGGATGGCGTGGTGGGAAGAATGTTGAGAGCAGCGAGGGATATATTCGGTACCGTGGCAGTAACAAAAATGCTGTAGTAGGTGATAATTTGCTTGGGCGTCTCTCTCACCACGTGATTTTCGCGAATGAAGGAAAACAAGCCAAATGCCCTATTTAAAGTTTGTTTAATGTACCGAGCACTAATTGAGTGAACGGCATGTGTTGCGTGGGAGTCTGAACGGAAAGGAGGCTTCTGAAAGCGTGTGGGCAGCCAGCACAGGAAAAAGTTCTTCCCTGTTAAAAGTTGTGCTACTTGCGAGTTTTTCCGCGTGTTTGAGTCACGTAAGCAAGGGAGGAGTGAAAGTGAAACTGGCACGTATCAAGAATTCCATCATCTCCACACGCAAGGCACTCATATAGCGCGTAGTCTTCTCTTCGTGACAGGCCTAATCATGCGTATCAAGGGTATAGTCCATTCACGGTTACTTCCTACTTTTCTGAGACCCTGGTAAAGTTCTCCTTCCAAAGTATCCCTCCGCCTCATGCAAACAAAGCTTAATGTACTCTAGAAAATTACACCAAAGGGACAACGAACTGCATTCGTCCGCGGTCAGTTTAATAGTATGTTGCATAAGAACTATTTCTCACTAGGCATTAGCAATACACTTTTTTGTTACTGTTTTTATTGGTATTAATTTTAAATGCAATATTATAGTTTACAGATAAAATATAAGTACAAATTAAATTAACAAAAATTAAGAATTTTTTATGTTAACACAAATAAAAAATGTTGTTATAAATTTTATATTCAGGAAGCAACTAAACACGTCATACATGGAGTAATCTGTAAAATGTTGAGTTCCAAAAGTGTGAAGAAACCGCTAATAGACTATAGGCATGTGCGAAAGTCCCCATAATCCCTCTCCTGTTAAACATTTTCAAATTAAAATGTTACAGTTCCTACCGTATATTTAAAAAGACTTAAATACTGACATGTTAAATTTTTTGTCATGATATTTTTACGATAATTATACGGTTGTTTATCAGTCGTGTCTCTATTTGAGGGAAAAGAATTTAACTTAAGCGTAGTAATAGCATTTTCGAATAAAATTACCTGTGCTTTTTGGGTGATGTAAGTCATAAGCACTGACTTTGCGACTTCAATACTGGGGAGTTTGTAGCAGTCAGTGCAGTCTATTTACAAATGTTGCAGGTATTCACATGGTATATTTTAAGGTACAACACTCCGAAAATTTCTTTTTTTGTCCTTGTCGAACATCATCTATCAGACAAGATGTCTCCGATATGGTATTTTGGACAGTGCTAAGAGTAAAACCATAGGAAATCAAATACAAAAAACACGTAACGTGGTTTTTGTTAAATTATGCTTGCTTTTACGATCCAGGAAATTTTCTATTAAATTTTTATTTATTGGTTTTTGGAAAAGTAGTTGTTTCTCTATTTTATTACAATAATTATGTAAACATGGTCTTATCAATAACTACTTTTATTGCGGAAGACATATGAATATTGCGGTGCATTGAAGCAACTGGAAGTTAACTGAGGACTATTTTTGTATTGTGGCTTACAGCCATAGTACTGAATAGTGATTACTGAAAAAAATCGATTCCCTCGTATTTATATAACCTTTAATCCAGAAAATTATATTTATGTTAATGATTATTTGCAGTGCATATTTACAGTTTTATAAATTTTCTCTACTATTTTTTTACAAACTAAAAAACCTTCTTGGAATGACTGTTCCATCCATATTATTAAAATTAAATATATTTTTATATTTTAAGTTTACATATTTCCAGTTTTGTTATATAACTCTCAAACAAGTAATGAGTAGAAAGTTCTATACTGCGTGAAAAAGCAATTCGTGACGCTAACTTTATTTGACTTTTCTTCAGTTACCCAGTGTAAACCTCTTTAGTAGTATGCCATTTCATTTTACTATAGGGTTTTATTTAGGTTATAACATTTTCTGATCTTTCCTCGTAAAACACAGCGAGTAATTGTTTTCATTCCTTTAATTTGTTTCATTTCATATTTCTTTTTTGGAGTTTCAGTGAGCGAAATGACAGGGTTTCTTATGTAATTCTGATTAACTTTTAGTTACTGACACTCCGTTATTATTTCCTGCAAAAGAATGGTGTCCTGTGCGAGTGTTGCAGTCTTCGCCTTCTCAGGAATGGCAAGCGAAGTTTACGGTTGAGCTGGAACTCTTTACAGCATTTTGTAGTGTGAATCATTTACTTTTCCTTCTTTAATTAGAGCTTCTACTTCAGGCGTAAACACTGGACACAACGGCAATGCACTGACCAGGAGCTGCTTTCATAAGCAAAAGTTACCTATTTAAATATGGCAGGTTTACGAGGCCGTTCTCACAATGGTGGCGTTGACTTGCGAAGGTGAGATGCGTCGAAGTGGTAGCGTTGTGTATTTAATATTACTTTGGTTTTCCAACGTGCTTAATGAAAATGAAGTTAATGCTAGACAAATAACTAGAGACCTACAACATTGGAGTTATTTTTTGGCAGTATGCTAAATGTCAACATCATATACACGGAGGCAGTGATATTTCGCGAAAAGATTTCCAGACAAGGTACTATTCAAATCACTGTGGGGTCGTCCAGCATTTTCGATTGGCTGAAGCATGTTCTGGTTCGTATTAACTGTTTGCGCATTAATCATGAAGGTAGAGTGTCAGAGTTGCGGAATTATGAGTGGCTCGTTCAAATGCGGAAACGACACCAGCAGCCAATGGAAGTATGACAACAACCGAGGTGCATATATAATATTAAAGTCTACTGTGTGCTCCAATTAATCCGCAAAAAATCAGTGGCCCTACCTATACATATTCCAGTCGGTGCCATTCTTTTATTAGCTTCTGCAGCAATGAGGCTCCTTTTTATTTTTTTACTGGTAAGATGTGAATGGGTCAGCCTCTCGTCAGTTACTTGCTAATGGTCATAAGTCGTCCAGGATGTATCCAAACAAACTGTAATCTAATGACAAACGCAGTACAAAATCACAAATTTTAGAATTCTTGTCTGTTTTGAAATAATAAAGCGAATTTTGCAGGTTTCTACAAATGACATACGACACGAAGGAAAAAAAATAAACTAGGTGTTAACTTCATGAACATATTTAAAAATAACTTTAAACATTTAAAACTGTTCGATGATTGATTGCTGACTGAGATCTAAAAGTTAGAACATGCGTAATGGTTGTTTTCCTTACTAGCTTCCTTAATTGTTTTAATATTGCCTAATTATGGTTAATTCATGTTCTGTTTCTGTCTGTTATATTACAATATTTATCATATTATTATTATTATTCATGCGTGTTATCCGTTTTAACTAGGCTGTTTTTGTATTAGATTGCTATTAATAATATTTTTACCTGCGTATGGATTAATAAATATTGACAATAACTTCTAAAGGTGTTTATTCGTCAAAGTTTATTTTTATACGGAACGTTTATAGTTTCATACTGGCCTTAAGAGGAATAAAATTGCCAACTTACTTTTTGTCGAAATATATTCTACTTATTTTACTTCTAAATGTAAATGATTAAAACATTTTGTGCTTTTTTTCCTTTTTCTGGGTTATAATAGGTACTCTACGGTAATGTTGCAGAAAGTTAATTTTACAAGGCTTGACTCGCATTTTTGAAGTGATAGTAGATAATATAATTAATTTCTTTCCGTGGGCACGCTTTAGTTATTCTCATGTAATAAACATCCTTTAGTAAAAATACGTATTTATACACTTTAAGCATAGTTTCAAACATCTATATTCAAAGCTTAAATAAATGCATTAATTAATGACGTCGCTCATAACAGACGGAAAATATTTTTAAATCAACGTGTGGAAATGGGTGTTGACAATGATCAAATCATAACTACTATAATAAGTATATTTTGTTGCCAAAATACGAACATAGTAACTAGCTAGTTCTTCCGTTACTATTTGCCAGCACTAATTATTATTTAGATTATCTTCAGAGATATTAACACTTGTAGATCGACATATTCCTGTGACCTTGTACTATGGCGATTATAGAGCCGAATTATTAGTACGAATTTGTATGATTTTGGTAAATTGGTAACTTGTTCTAGAGGATGGCGTACACACCTTTAATAATCTTGACATACTGATAATATAAATATTCTTACGCACTCCTTCGTACGGGATTCGAACCCAGGCTCTTCCAAATGCTACTCAGAAGGTTTACCATTGCACCATCTCGTTAGGTTCTCGCAGACAAGTAATCAATAACATCGTAAGATATTCATTCTGATTGAAAAACCTTTTTGCAAAAAACAGGATTCCTCTTTCTACAACTCGCTGCAAACACAATGGTGCATACGCTGACGTTGATTGTAGTCAGCTGTCTTACCTTTAGGACACACGTGTAGTCCCAGCCAGTCCGGAACGGATGAAATGAGACACGAGATGGGATTGAAGCAGTGGTGGAATAAATTATGGATTTGGAAACCGCAATACCCAAAAAAAAAAAACCCCATGTCACTACATTGAACGTCACAGTTTGTGTTAGAATTACTAGGAGTTTAGTCAGAAATGAAATGGCTTCTTACTGGAGAACCCAGAAAAAATTGCGCCTGCAAAAACCCCGGTCCACAAAGATATTTTTGTATTATAACTTAATAAATTGAAAATCTGTATATTTTCATACCCGAGACAGAGAGGAGACGGATTGATTTACTACTGATAATGTTCCACGTTACACAATTCTTATTTTTTTATTGTGCTATTGGTTTGGATCCCACAAGAACATGATAAATAAACAATGGTATACTCACAAAGCATTGGACATTTGAAATATTTGAATTGTAGATAGTGACAAAATTAAATTACGAAATGTCCTGTTCTTAAACACAATTCTTCACGAACGAGCCAGGTTTCACTGTGTAAATTCACAAAGTCCGTAAGGCTTATCGTGCGTGCTCAACCGTCCCGTGTATTAACAATTTGCATACAAACCTCAAGGTATTCGTATTCTCAAGTGTTGCAAACATGCATTATTTTGAACCATGATGTATTTACGCCGAAGTCTGTTTGCTCAATTATCACGACCAGTGAATTATATGTGTTTGGTGCCCAATGCCACTAACACAAACCATTGAAAAACAGGAGCTGCAGTTGAACTCCAAAAATAAGTGCACTTAATAGGAAATATACTTAGAGCTTTCAACATTAAGCCTTGCTGTGTACAGTGCTGGCCCCATTTCACGTTCCTCTTGCTAGCTTTGGACGCTGGCGATGAAGAGGTTAACAAAGCAGAAAAATACATTACGGATATCGCAACGAACCATTCGGTTCGTTTAGAATAGTTCTTGTATGTCTAAAGTCGCCTGCCTACTAGCGAGCTGTTGCATGTAAAGTAACAGTTAATGTAACCACGTGGTCGAATGGATGGCACGCCCACGTCTGCCTGTAACCAGCTGCGAGCGAGGGGATCCACAATGCCCGCAGTGAGTTCGCCGTGAAGACATGTCCTCGTCTGCACCGTGCTAGTTCATTGTTAGTGCTGCGTATATCCCGATACACAACCTAATTTAACGACTATTAACACCCATGACGATTCTGGCGGCATGCATCATACAAAGAAAGAAGCGGATCCGCTTTGCTGCTGGATTTGAAATCTCAAACAATGAGAGGTCATTATAAAAATTTCACCCACCTGAACCCAACGGACTTCGAGTATTTGATCAATGTGGCTGGACCTAGGATTCATAAACGCATCACTCCGTTCAGAGAGGCAATATCGGTTCCAGATAGATTAGCATTGACATTATGATACTTGGCAACTGGAGACTCGTTTACACGTTTACAGTAGTACCTGTTCCACATATCCAAGCAGCGTATTAGCTTCCTTGTTGCAGCAGTATATGGACCGCTCATCGATGGATTAAAGGAACACGTAAAGGTGTGAACTAGTTTTCTTTATTTATTCTTGTAGTTATTACACTTTGCTTAGTTGCACAATGTAATGCACTAACTTCAGATTTGTTGGGTAATATCTCACTCGGAGTGATTGTCAGTGTCACTCACTGATGACATATTGTCGTTAATAGATTGAATCACTTGTGGTGAGCTGTCACGGTTTGCGTTTCCACCCGATGAGCCCGGAGATGGAGAGTGTGTCTGTGGATAACAGTAATTAGCACCGGAACTTCTGGGAGGTGCAGATTGAGTAAAGTACCCATACTTCCGTGGGTCGTCATAGAATCCATGATCAGCTAGAAATAAAATCTGACAAAATTGGTGCTGAACTAAATTCTTACATTGGGAGCTGTAATTTTTAATCTTGGTTACTATGAAGTCGGAAAACGATCTCAGTTTGGGATCTTCATTAGCTGAAGTTGGAGGTGACGATTTGTTTGCTGTGGTTTGTAATATCCCGAAGGCATCTCTCAACATCTGTAGTTCAGGATATGATTTGACCTTCTTAGTCGATGGCTCTTGCACTGTTGCCATATCTGTGCTGTTATTTTCACTTGTTTGTGATATGTTATTGTCCTTCTAAATCAGAAACAGAAATACTCTTGGTTATCTAAGTTGAAAAGCAAGTGGTTGACAACATTTGGTATATGGCAAGGTCGAAGGATCATATGCCACATACCATATTCTGGACCTCCCATTAGCTTCGCTAATTATTGATTGTATACATTATAATGTTTGTTAACAGCAACCGAAAACTGGCGGCAAAGAAATGCGGTGCATTTCGTTTACACTTAAGAATTTAGAGAATGGGGCAGTAATTAAGTTATTCTAGATCACCTGACCCGGGCCCCCACGAGTGGTGAAGTCCTGGTCGCATTGCCTCATTTGCTCACTCTCTCGGCGGCCCTGACCATGTTGTCGTTGTAACATGAATATAACATTACTTTACAAAACATTGGTGTAGAGTATGAATTCATTTAATTATTCGATTTTAATTTCAAGTGCCAGACAACCAAGAACAATGGATGAACATCAGCAAAGAGTTAATGGATCTCTGAAATTTCCCGCATTCTGCTAGAGCTTTGGATGGGAAACATATCATCATACAGAGTCCATTCAACAGTGGAACGAATTTTTATAATTACAAATCTAAACTTAGTATTGTATTGCTTGCCGTGGTGGACGCGATATATCACTTCAGTAATGTAGATATCGGTGCTCAAAGACGAATTTCAGATGGTGGTGTTTTAAAAGGCAGTAAGTATCCTCCACGAACAGATTGACAAGAAAATGTTGCAACTACCATACCCTGACGTCTTCCAAAACAAGTAAATCCCATATTTTATTGTTGGTGATGGTGATTTCCCCTTGAGTAAAACAATNATATATCACTTCAGTAATGTAGATATCGGTGCTCAAAGACGAATTTCAGATGGTGGTGTTTTAAAAGGCAGTAAGTATCCTCCACGAACAGATTGACAAGAAAATGTTGCAACTACCAGACCCTGACGTCTTCCAAAACAAGTAAATCCCATATTTTATTGTTGGTGATGGTGATTTCCCCTTGAGTAAAACAATAATAACGAAATCATAATCATGAACTCATACTAAAGGTTTTTAAGAGACAATTTTCTACTACCGTCTGTCGAGAGCTTGTAGGGTAGTATAAAACGCATTCGATACTCTAGCTTCTGTATTCAGAGTACTCAGAAAACCTTTTCTTATACAATCAGAAAAGGCTCAACTTGTTGTTATGTCTGCAATCTCTCTACACAAAATTTTAAGACGTGGTTTGTCATATTCAGCTTACGCTCCATCTGGATCTGGGGATACCGAAGACAACGTTGGTGGTGAGGTAATACCTGGAACCTGGAGAAATGATCAAACTATGACATCATGTCTACCACTACNTAGTGAGGTAATACCTGGAACCTGCAAAAATTATCAACGTGAGAACATCACGTCTATCACTACCATCGGTCCCTCGTCGGTCTGCAAAGCACAAGGTTAAAACATACGACAGGAACTTGCGGACTACTTCATGGAGGATGGAAAACNTGGAACCTGGAGAAATGATCAAACTATGACATCATGTCTACCACTACCATCGGTTCCTCGTCGGTCTGCAAAGCACAAGGTTAAAACATACGACAGGAACTTGCGGACTACTTCATGGAGGATGGAAAACNTCCTCGTCGGTCTGCAAAGCACAAGGTTAAAACATACGACAGGAACTTGCGGACTACTTCATGGAGGATGGAAAACTATCATTGCAAGATCGCTATTAGTAAGATGAAAAGTATACATAAATTGATACCTACTTATAGTATTCTCACAATCCTTTCTTGACGCATAATGATTCCTCAAAAATTCCAGGGTGCTGTACGCGAACTACTTACTTTCGTACACATCTTCCCTCCCTACGCAAAAAGAGGACAAAAGGAACGTGAGCAGGAATGCTAGGAACAACAGGGAAATATTTTATGTACTATAGATGCATCAACGAAATTTAACATATGCGTAACTGCATAACTGTTGTAATGGGACGTGGTGTTTGTTGAATAAAAATAAATAAACAGTTGTGTATACAAACAACACACTTGCCATTTTCAGTACACTTACTTTTCTTGGTTTTCATTTTCTCCCGCCTAAATGATGCGAGAAAATTCACCATTTTTTTCTTGCAGTCATTACCAGTCGTATTTAACGCAACACCAATTTATGTCCATTCATCATCCTTAAAATGCTTCTTATACAAACTCATATCCTTCGGGTTCCATAGTACCTTTTTCTTTCTGTATATGTGTATTAATTCGAGACACTTCGCATCGTCCAACTCCATATACTGCTTCTGCAACGCTACTGCTCGCAGGACACGTACACACTGACGAACAATGCCGAATGGCGTTCCCGAGCCCACTGTGAGCTAGCGGCTCGCTGGTCATGTTACAGAGTACGCTCGCAGTGGGTTCGCGAGCGTGGTTCGGAAGGCGTCTACACTTGCCGAGTCGCGTTACTGTAACTTTTACGTTACATGCAACAGCTCGCTGGTGGATACGTGCCTTTGGGACCAAAAAAACAATGCAGTTTGTCCGTAGTATTTATGGCAGCAACTGTATGGATGTCTTAACGTAGAAAGGCAAACCTCATGTTTAAAGGGACATCCCTCACTGGTCGCTGTTTTCCTGTCTATACAGTTAGGATTAAATAGTCTGAATCGGGTTGCAAATTGCAAAACCATCAATAACTGTAAAAAAAAATTGAACTTTGTAAATAGCAATAATATAAATTGAAATTTTGATCAATTAGATCCAATTTATCATTCACTCAAGTAATTTAATACAGTGCACTTTCTAGGGAATGAGATCATGTATCAAGCACAGAACTGACCCTATAGGGTCACCGGAAAAGGTGAATCGGGTCAGCAGCAAACACTAGAAAATAATAACAGAAATTAAATAGGAATTTGAAATAGTTCTTAATGCTATCTCCTGTTCATTTGAATAATTTGTTTGACCACCCCTCTTGATCAGCTGCACTACCACGCCATGAGAGTAGTGTATATTAGCCAACTTTGGGGCATGCAACATGCATCATGATCCAGGATCCGTCCGCCATCTTGATAGGAGCGGCCGACTGCCATGTTTATCGGTGCAGTCCGCCATCGTTGTTGGCGTCACAGCCAGGGCTCAATTCCATGTTGGATGTCCCCCCTCCCCATTTTACCCTCAAAATGGACCGTTCAGCTTTCGAAAAGGTATTTTTTGTCCCCAAAATTTCCCTTCCCCCCTCCCCCTAAATCGTAAAAAATATCCAAACATTTGTGAAGAGTGCTTTCTTCTCGGTGTGGCTGACTGTCCCCTCAATGTCGCTGGGGTATCCGAAAATCAGCCACAATGGGAAATATGATGAGTCGATAAAAATAATTATCTTAAAATATTATTTTAAAGTTAAAATTAAAATGTATTATTATAATTAAAAGCTATAAAGGCTTAAGTAGTGAGCGTTATTTATAACCAGACTCGTCTCTTCAAGGCACATACGATCGTGATGTCATACGATTATGTAAGAACATTTCAGGACGAACATATTGGATTTAAGAGGTATACCCCTACCCCCCAATAATCAAAACTCAATACCACCACTCACCTTACTAACACCCCTTCTGAATCAGAAAAAACCTGTAAACCAAAAAAATTAAAAAATTAGCACACACCACCACTTATCTCCTCACCACCCCCTCTCCCCTTATGACCTTTACCACCTCACTCCCACCTCACCACCTCATCAATCAACCCCTTACCCCCGAAAATGCCCTCGCTTACTAAACCCCTTCACCCACTCAACCTCTTCCAAAGCTTTCACACACCTCAACCCCTCTCCGAACCATCACACTCCCTGAAATCCCTTCCCATCCCTAACCACTCTTCCCCCTTCACCTCCTGACCAACCCGTCTCCACCGTCACAGACCCTCCCCCGCCCCCTCAACATAATCACCCCATCTAACCACCATCAACGACTATCACCTTCCCCTCACTGCCCACACTGATCACCCAACCCATCACCATCCCTCACCTCCATCACACCTCTACACCCTCTCCACTCCCCTCCCCTACGTCAATACCTCTCACTCTCCTCACCCACCCCCTGCCACCAACAATCCGAAAATCGAGGATAGTGTAATATCATAATGCCACTCACCCTGTCACCCAATCATAAAAAAAGATTATAGCGCACTTTCTTATACCAATATTTAATTTTGTTTTTGTGTGTTATGCATTCCATATATATTTATTTTTATTATCTTGTAGCAATTTTATTATTGGGTTAGTGCATACTCTCAATCACGATAACCTCAAAAAATATTCCGAATAGGTTATTTTTTTATAAAAATGCATAGTAAATTTATGATTGTTTGCATTTTAAGTACATTTGAAGGTAAGCGATGTATCATAGAGCTCGTATTTTTATTTCAGTTTTTTTACAGGCGGAAAACATAGAAAACTTGGAGTGAGGAGAATATGCAAAATGCAATGGATGCCGTGAATAACAAACAGGCTTCTCAGTAAATTGGGCAGCAGCTAAAATAGATGGTGTGTAATTTTCATGCATTCAACGGCATTGTGCTTATGGGAAGTGTATGTTAGCCGACTTTGAGGCATGCATCATACATCAGTATCCAGGGTCCGTCCGCCATCTTGGTAGGTGCAGCAGAGGCCATGTTGATCGGTGCAGTCTGCTATGTAAAAAAATACGTATTTCATACAATAAAGAACGTTTAATGGATCCCGATTCGCAGTTGGAACACTGACCCGATACACCCTATTGACACTTCACGTTAAAAAAAATAATAATTTGGCGACACTGACTGCATCTGGTGACAAAACGAAAATACTTTTAAATACGTTACCGTCTGTGTTACTTCCGGGCATGATTCTTTGTGTTTGAATATAGCAATAGGTATTATTTATCTGTGAAATGAAAACTACGAAATTAAGAAAANGGGCATGATTCTTTGTGTTTGAATATAGCAATAGGTATTATTTATCTGTGAAATGAAAACTACGAAATTAAGAAAACAGGGAATAACAGACATGTGTGATTTCTTACCTCCACAAAATAGCAAAGAACTGAAATGCAGCTTCGTGCGTCACTTTGAAAACCATTTTACGCCCACCTTACAGTTGATCTTTTCAACGAAAGATAGCACCACTACTCTATTTCCTCTTCGTTTGCTGGTAAAAGCGCGAAATACACGAATGAACCGATTTAGTCATTGACCCTATTCAGACCAATTTACGCTAAGCTCACCAAAGCACTTAATTTCAAACATAAAAAAATTAAAAAAATTCAGCTTGACTGTTCCCAACAGTAATCATATTCCAGATGGAAGTCAAACATGACCAGCATTGTACACANAAAAAAATTCAGCTTGACTGTTCCCAACAGTAATCATATTCCAGATGGAAGTCAAACATGACCAGCATTGTACACAATAACACTCAGTGCCGACTGCTGTCTATACCTTCTCCGTGTTACTGTTAATGAATTATTCGTATACCCGGCACCGATCCCGATGCCCATAGATCATTGGCTGTAATAACGTGACAATTATTGTATCACCTGGAGTACAACGCAGATTAAAATATAATTTGTTTGTACGTAGAAGCGGTTTTCTTTTTGTGAAGGGAGCGGCCAATGACGAAAGAAAATCGTCTACGGCAGGTATTGAAGTCTACCGCGCACTCAGAATATTTGTCGCGAAAATCCGATGATCCTAGCCGTACTTTATTCATATATACAGACTGTTTCATAACACGCGGGACCCACTTAACCGTTGTACTAGGTGTTTGTCGAATAAGTTGTCACCTTTCTTGAATACGATGCAAAATGTTTTCGAGGTTGTTAATGAGTGTTGAATTAATAATTATTTTCAAGTGACCCCATAAATAAAAGTACAATGTCTGGAGAACTTGCAGGCCAGCAAATTGATCATGCATGACTAGAGACAGGAAAAAATCGCCAGTTCAATAACCTGCAGGCTAGACTCTACAGCCATATGTACAAAAATGCCGACATCAACTGCACATTGATTGCTTGCTGTCGCAGTGGAAGGCGTCGATTGGACCAGCATTCTCCAGTAAGTGTCAAATACGGTGTGGGCCAATGAATTAAGTTATATAAACGCATGTGTTTTGTATTCTAGCTTGTCCTAAAATAAATCCGCGAATTCTTTAGGTCTCTATGCATGACTTATCTATTTGTACATAAATCTTTTTTTCAAGAAAGATTTTGTTATTCGGTAGAAATGTGGCGGTGCGCCATCATGCATAGACCACAAGCGACGTATTATATCAAAGGGAAGGTCCCCAAAACGTTTATACATGTGGTTTTGACAGGAATATACAAAACACTCAGTGTTCAAAGTGAAAAAAAAAAANGGTCCCCAAAACGTTTATACATGTGGTTTTGACAGGAATATACAAAACACTCAGTGTTCAAAGTGAAAAAAAAAAAAATAGTACTGTAATTTTTCGTTTATGTAGCCCTTGCGCAGTTTTCCAAAGTGATTACTAGCACCGTTACGGTGTGGCGATACGTAATATTTTCTACGGCTGTATTCAGTATGGCCAACAATTAGACTTAAAAACTCTTTATAGATATACGCATTTACATTGCGCACATTACAATTATCAAACTTTGGCACATGAGAGTAGCACTGCCGACTTGTCTGGCTGAANGGTCCCCAAAACGTTTATACATGTGGTTTTGACAGGAATATACAAAACACTCAGTGTTCAAAGTGAAAAAAAAAAATAGTACTGTAATTTTTCGTTTATGTAGCCCTTGCGCAGTTTTCCAAAGTGATTACTAGCACCGTTACGGTGTGGCGATACGTAATATTTTCTACGGCTGTATTCAGTATGGCCAACAATTAGACTTAAAAACTCTTTATAGATATGCGCATTTACATTGCGCACATTACAATTATCAAACTTTGGCACATGAGAGTAGCACTGCCGACTTGTCTGGCTGAAAAAAATAATCTGTATTGGTTTGTCCCCTCTCGTCCTCGACTTCACTGAAAAAAGCGATGGATGCCGCATTAGCAGGTGATGGTGTTACCAGTAGGCTGGTAGAGCTGCAGCATTTTTCAAAACACACCACAGCGCAGAAAATAAAACTCAATTTCGGGAAATACAAGTTTAAGATATGTTGACACGTATAATGTGTAGGAGGGGGGGCATTATTTCCCCCGGTTTGGAGTAAGGAATGCAGAAGTTGGGAAAAAAAACCAAAGAAGGGGGAATTCCGCCGGCTTCCCTCCCGCCCTTCAATGGAACACTGGCGACACTCGGAGTGTTAAACGCCTCCTTGTTACCGGATAAGCCAGCCCGAGCGCCATAGCTCCTAGCGAGTGCACTCTCGGCGCGCGACCGCGCATCTCAATGAGGTTCGCGAGGGAATCTCGGGATAATAGCGGAGGGATTTCCCGTACTTTAGACGCAACCCGTCTCTGCATACCGCGGTCTACGGAATATCCGCTCGCTTATCTCACATTGGAAGTACACGACGATTGCAATAGTTTTGAAGGTCTGTTTTTATTTCTGTTACTCTACATTCCAACGTGTGAAATTGCTGAAGCAGAACTTCAGCTTGGCACTATAGTTTCGCGGGTTATGTGGGTTAAAAATAGAGTTATGACTTTTTTTTGGGGGTTATCGCCCCGCTTACCATACAAACATAATGGAAATCAACTTTTTCACTCGAAAACTTAAGGACGTGCATTTTAATGTGAAAAATTACAAATAAAAGTATTAAGCAGGGACACGTAAGTTTGCTGTTTATATGCCACACACGATTATTCAAAGACAGGATTTAGACAACGGCACCTCCTGATTACCGTGGGTTGAGAACTATTTGGTACTCGGTGCTGATAAATTGAGAAATGGGAAATAGTTTGAATTTCGTCAAAAATTTTGTATTGTTACCGAAAATTATTTTTTGTTAAATGATTTCAATTTTAAGATTTTATCGAAAAGGAATGTAACGTGATACACAAATTATTTAAGCTTTCGTTTGTACTTCGTTTAACAGAAATAACTTTCAAATAAAGATGATAGGATTTTTGCGGCTATTCTCACAATGGTTATTTTGGCTTTCGAGGTTGAGACGCATTTAGGTGTAAGAGAATACTAACATTTCGCTATATATTACGCATTCGTGGTTTAATATCAAATATAAATTTATTTTCAAAACTAGAAATTTTATTACAAGTGCTCTACTCTGACAAGGACTAATGGATTATAGTTTTGTTTCGTTGAAATATTTTTTTTAATTGGCTATAAAAGTTCCTTTTTTCGTTGCCTATAGTTTGCAAATAGCGTTTTTTAGGTCAAAAATGACAACGCAGAACATATACGTATAGAAAATAACCGTACAATGATCACGGAACCAAATAATTATATATTTACTGCTTAATAATAGACTGTCGTGCATGTTTACACCACAAAAACAGCAAAAGTATGAGACATTCACAAGTAGCATGACTAAAGCAGCGTGGCTGCCGTACTCCTAAAAAAAAGTGACTAAGTAAATACTACACTTTGTTGGCCTATTACTTATAAATAGAGACCTGAAAAATGCACGAGTTCAATGGCCTGCAGGCTGGACTATACAATCTTATGTACAAATATGCCAAGATCAACCGTACACAGGTTGTCTGCTGTCGCAGTGGAAGACGACAATTGAACACCGTTCTCCAGGAGGTGTCAAACAACGCGTGGGCCAATGGCTGAAGTTATATAAATGCACATGTTTTGAATTCTAGCTTGTCCGAAAATGATTCCGCGAATTCTTCAGGTCTCTACTTATAAACGAAACCAGTAAAAAAATTATCCTGTTAAGACTTACAAACTTTTACAAACTACTTAATATACTGGGTGTACAGATGTATTTTCCAAAGATGTCTTTTTAACTATACCATTTATTGGTTTTAATTTCGACCTCTGTTGATAACTTTCGTTGGCGTAGTCACCAAGGCGCTACCTTCAAAATCGCGATATTTAAACCTCTTAAGCCAAGAGCATTTAGACAATTATGAGGTTTATGTTCATATTAGTACTTAAGAAAAATAACGAAAGTATTAATACGGTTAAACACATTCAATCAAATTCTTGTGATTTAAATACCCTCAACGTATTGAGTAACTGACGAGGCACAACATAACTCGGGTGGTTTCTCGCATATTGCATTATCTCACTAGAGCTTTTTCAAAGCTAATGTTATGTTGATATTTCTAGTTACTAAGAGATATGAAACTTTCATCGCTTAATTTGTGGCGGACGAGTTAGACTCCAGTTTTTTTTCTGCAATTGGTCCACGACTTGGCACCTTTCGGATCACTACTCGCCAATAATAGTAATGAAACGAAATGTATGCCCAAACACGGCCTTCCATTGTGGCAGTATACAAACGCTTTGGGAGTATGGCGTAGGTCTTGAAACTTGCGAGTTTTTTCTAGTCGCTACTGATGACGAAACGAGGGCTAGGAAGTAGAAACTAGATTCTGTTTGACTTGAACTAAGCACCAGCTGATTAGGGCCCTATAGGCGTTGGATCGAGATACGTCCAATCGCCGCTGGCAATATTTGACTACACTCTATTCGCAGTTTCTCCATACTTTTTGAGTAAAACATTTGAAAAATCACTTTATGTATGACGTGTTTAGTTGTTTTTAAAAATGGAATTTATCACAAACGTTTTGTACTTCTGTTAGCATAAAAGAAATTATTTTTTTTTAAAAGTAATGATTACTTTCATTTTACCTATATATTTTAATAATTCACTCATAATTAATATGAATTAAAACAGAGACAAAATAGGTATGTTGGTAGTGGCCGGTAAGAAATAGTTATCATGTAAAATATTATTAAAGTAATGTCACACCGATGGGGTGCGTTGTGAGTTTGTTGTAATTTTGTACACTTAGTTAAGTTAAGGTGGAGGAATAGCCCGAATGTGTACATTCAGCACGACTTAAAATAATTTGAAGTAAGCGTGAATAACATGACTTTGTGTGTCATTTTCGTGCACATTTGATAAACGCACCCTACACACACATACTCATCGCTCTGAGACCCTCGCACTCAGACGCACCCACATGGTCCGAGCTGGGTACAGTGAACGAACAAATGGCTGGAGGTGGTTGACGTTCCGCCACTGAATGTCTCGACGCCCCTCTGGTCACTTCCGCGTTGTGGTGCGTGGTACCTTGTCCACCCTCTTCCTGCACCCGCGTGGAAGGGGAGGAACAGGGAGGATATGCCTGTAACGTGTCCCATATGCATTTCAATAAGACTTGTCTTAAGGCTCGGCTTAACCTATTATGCAGAAATTCTTATTTTTCGTGTCATAGTATCAGTTTCAAAGGTATTATTGGACATGTTTGATTATAGCAAATTTACAATTTACTAGCTGTTAAATACTTTTCTATCTAACACCGTGTGTTATTTGCTGCTTGCAAAAAAGGCAGAAACTCATTGATAAAATATAAATATGTCACTGGCATTTTACAACTAGCAAATAACACACAAAGAAATCTAAGCAAAGAAATATTAACCATCTCATAAAATGCAATTTTTATATAATCGCAAATTGTCAGTAATTACTCTGAATCTGAAATTATAACGCGGAAAAGGAGAAGTGTGGCAAAAGAGGTGAAGCCTAGTCTTAAAGGGAACAATCCCCCACAATATCTGGTTCTTGTTTTTTTTTCTACCTTGTTTTTTTTGTTTTTGTTAAAAAAGAGAATTCCAAATGTATCCCTATAGCCAACTGGCTATCGACCTTGCAATGCAGTACATACAATACAAGGGAACTACGAACTCGTAATCACGTCACAATATTAGTTCTGCCAACTTCTTGTTAAATCAATATCGGGACATTAATACGAGTTCGTAGTTCAGTCATTGCGTCTATTAAATGTTGCCAGATTAAGTATTTAGAAACAATGCATTGTTTTTAAAGCCACGTGCTTTTAACAGTTCTGCAGGCAAAGAAATAGTTCTGTGTTGTGACCCTGGAATGTATTACTTGCCAGATGGCATGCGCACTCTGCCATATATTAAGAGACGATTGATCTTCAAGGTAAAAGTTGACTGTTCCCTAGCTTTAAAATTATTGTACGGGCGTATGACAGTTAATTGGCTGCCGTGTGTGTTTGAATGTACTATTCCATTTCACTGGAACAATGAAAACTCTGAAACTATTAAGCAGACTGGTTTGTAAATAACTTATTCGGGTAAAGGTCTTCATTACTTAATCATAAAAGGATAAACTAACTAGACTTTTTACGATAACATGTTGGCTCAAAATATTGTTGCACATCGCCAGGGGCGTATCCAAGTCCGTAAGAAATAGAGGTCTAAATAAAAATTTAAAAACTTAAATTAAATTTTTTTTCTTTAATACTGTAAAATATATACAGCCATGATTTACAACATTTAACTACCTCTTTATAATATTGACACTTTTCATTCTCAGTGGGCGCAATATTTAATGTCAGTCTAAGTTCTGATTACAGTGCTTACCACTCGCCTTATATTGGTTACAGTCACTTTATACGCACTAATTATTTACGTATGTGCCATACTTCCAAATGTCTGTGACTCACGTAGCCAGTCCCGCAGTCCCGCTTGTCAGCCTCACTCTCCACTGTACCAGTACTCGCATACATCCCTCTCGCTGGTCACCGTTCTCGCTGCTCCCCACACCTGACGCTTAATGGTCCAGACTCTGAGACACGCCACGACATAAACGGACCAGTGAGCCCGAAGGTTACCCGGACCCCAAATCGCGTTGAGGGAGGACGGGGGCGATGACCAGTGCATTATTGCAATGTTAACACCAGACGTTCAATCACCTCAAGAACAGGAGGCGGCACGAGCCCCGACAGGCTTGTCGCGGCGCGCGTTAAGGGACCCGTCTGCCTGCATCGTTTGTCGACCTTTTTGGCCGAGAAGGGCGGGAGCTACAAGGGGTACACTGGCACGCGCTACAAGAGCGCCATCGCTGCTATGCGTAGGGATCTGAAATGGCGTGCAGTTTTCTCGTAGTACTGCGTGTACCTACAGGACTTTTAGCGCTGGTCCTATAATTTTATTTATGAAAAGTCTGTAGCAAAATTCAATGCAGGCCCTTATAGTAGTTTGACTCGTGTCCGGCTAGTATATTTTAAGACACGGCAGTCTAAAAAAATTACAATTTTTAAATATATTGGAGCGCACTGAAATAATATTTCAAGCATGCGTGGTGACTTAAAAGTACTATTCCTTCCTCGTCTGGGCTTTGATGTATTTTTGTAAGTACATCTACGGGGGGAACATTTAATAGTTTCGTCAAAAAATCCCGACTTCAAAGACTCTGGAATGAAGTTCAAGCGCCAGGCAGGTGGAACCCTTAATGTGTAACGTGGCGGGCCCTTTGTAACTGCGCGCTCTTCTCTGGATACCGGTGACATCACCACGCCCCCCTGAAACACCGCGCTTCGTCAGTTTGGAGGGGAAAAAAGGGCAGCAAGGAAAAAGACGCAGTGCAGCAGTCCAGTGTCTATGCCTATATTCCTCCTTACGATCTTAAGTTATCACGCCGTATGAAGGACCGGCACTTCGCCAGTCGACGAGTGGCCTTGTTATTCNTATATATCAGGAGCAGCAGCGCACTTCTGAAGCAGACGGCTCGTGAAGTGGCTCCAGGGCAGCGAACTACCCCTCGGATGACCACTTGACCCGGTCAAGGAGTGATGCTGGTGTCGTGGAAGGGGGGAACGGGGGGAGATGCTTCTCAGCACCGCCGACAAATGGCGCACCAGCAGGCAGGGTGTATGTTGATCTACAGCACCGCAATGGACGAGGAGCTGGCGGAGCTGAGGGGACGATACACCCCCACCCACCTCCGCCGAACAACCTCCACAACCCCATGCTGCAATACTGCGCTGGCAATTTCCTGTCTTCCCCGCGCCTGCAGGAAACGCCGTGGCAGCGAGTGTGTACGTGTGGGGGTGCGAGGGAGTATGGGAGCTGTTGCTAGTGGCAGAGGTAAAGAAACCTGAGAAAACGCGAAACGGCTAAGGGCACCGTTTATTCGTTTGCCCGGGAGCTTTCCTCGGAAAGAGAGGCTCTGGTCTGCAGATTTGTAGGTTGATCACTTTCTGCTCGTCTTTCAATTAGCTTTTCTCCTCAAGACGGTCGCATGGCTCAATGCAGTATGCGAAATGTGTTATTGTTACTTTTCGTTATTTACTTTCTGTTAACTTCGGAGTGGCAAGGTAGGAATTAAAAAAGAAGAATTTAACACGTGTCCTGTTGAAAAGGGAGTTGTTAGCTTGTAGGATCGTAATATAATTGTTTTTATTCTTAATTTGCATAGCGAATGCATTTTTGTCCTTTACCATTTCTCATGATTTTGTCTGTCACAATTGCCCTGCCATTCTTAAGTTTTCGCCGTGTAACTTTACAACATACTAAAGTTGCACTAATGTTTGTAGTACTGGTTTATATTTTTTGAAAAATATGGAACGTTTCTTAATAAAAACAGATACGTAATTTAATTTCATTTGTTTTAATTTTTACCTGCAGCATAACAATCTTTTCGGCATTTAACACTTTGTGGGTATGCATATTATGGTCCACTTTGTTCCACTGAATACATACTTTGTATGAGATTCTTAAAATACATGAAATTAATGGAAAGAAAACCCCAAGATCTGAGAATGACCCCTGTTTTATTTACTTGTAGGATAGATTGCTCAGTCCGCCGTACTTCACTCTCAGCTAGTTGTTCATTGTTTGCTGCCTAAGTGAGCAGCTGGGTTTTACCCTACAGCAAGAAACATTTGATTTGGTTCTGATTTTCTTTAAAGTTTCTTACTTGTTTAGAGTCCTGAAGGGGAATGTCTGATAAACAGCGGTCGCAGAGCAAAATAAAGTATTGTGAATTTTAACTTGTCTTCATATGGAGGTTTGGGCAGCTCTCTACAGCGTGGTCTTGTGTGCCGATAAGGGTGAAGCGAGGTGAGAATGCAAGGGTGGGGAAACGAAATAACCCCGAGAAAATCCACCGACTAGCGGAATCGTCAGGCACGATTCCCACGTGCGAAAATTCGAGAATGACCCCACTGAGAATCGAACCTGGTTCGCCTTAGGTTCGAAGGCGGGCATTCTGACCACTACACCACCGTCACCCCCTCATCACATATGAATTCGCGAAAATCTCCCACGCACTACCAATAACACGAGTTTGAAAATTACTTTTTAATACGCAACAGTCGTCATAGATAATGAATTCTTAATCTTTGCCACAGTGTAATTAATGTTTCACAGAAAAAAGTATAATGTTCTTGCAACAAGATAATTACTTTTGAGGCAATTTTTTAAACTTTAATATTGTAGTAAAATTAATAATGTTGTGACGCTGTCAATAATGTTAACCATTTGCATAGCCTTTTATTAATGCAATACAAATATACTATTAGAGTGTTATTGTTAATAAAGCCTGTAAGTAATGTTGCCGAAACCAAGAGTTGTATTACGCTAAAAATAACGGGAAGAACAAAATAATAGGTTTTACTTGGCCATTAAGGAAATGTCCAACCAACACAAGTCCACACTGACTTGGCGTTGTAAAATGGCGGATAGATGTGAACAGCCTTAGCTTGTGAAATGAAACCAGTTTATTTAACTTTAAAATCATAGTATGAGAGCTAAATGTAGCTAGACCAGCTCCAAAACCTTGCAAAGCAGTTTACGTCAGACAATTGTGCATATATTTAGAGAGCATAAAGCATTTCCGCGTAGCAAAAGATAACTGCCATTTGTTGTTTTGAACTCCGGAATAGCAATAATATGGAACGACATCATACGTGTGAAGACAGAGCAGTTGGTAGGGGGTCAGGTTCCGTAACGCGGAGAACGTTAAGCACCGAGGGCACGGGTTTGTTTCCCTTTCCAGTCGTCGTTTCTTTTTTTTTTTTCGTTGGTAATATTTATTTTTGTGACACAATAATTGTACTTAATTAACTTTACACCGGAATGTTTTTTTAATGCAAAAAAGTACAAGGAAATTTTTAACACAAATGTTAACATCCAATTTGACATAAAATTAGTTTCGCCGCAAAATAAACACCACCTCAATACCTTAATATTGACATAACAGTAAGGACGTAATATTGTTACATTAAGAGTTTATCAGCATATTACATTTACAGCAATATTAGTTACTGACGGCTCACGGAATGCAAAAATACTGCTGTAGTTACATAAATATTGTTATCATTATACTTTTTTTCTGTATTTCTTCATATATTATAGAATCTTTCTAAGCTTGATTTGTCAATAATTGATTATTTAGGAAATGTGTAAAACGTATATATTCAATTTATATCAATCACATGTTCTTATCATTAACAAAATGCATTTTTCATTCTTGAATATAAAACCAGCATATTCTTTAATTTTGTTGCCTAAAGTTAAGACATAAATACATAACATTAATAAATTTAATTCGCCTCTCGAAGGAAAAACAACAGTAACCTCACTCAAAGAGGCGGCGTAGCTAGACTGTTGCCTGCAATGAGCTAGCCTCGATTTTCACGAAGTTGTTTTGTTTGCCAGTTGAAGACATGAGTGGGGAGGGAATTCGGAGGAGAAGAAAGGAAGCACAGATGTAAAAGAAGCTCGTCGCAGAACAAATGGTTACATTAACTAAGGGCTTCTCTTCCCCAGGCTTCTCCTCCACGTCGTCAAGAGAAGCAGGTAATTTCAACTTGTAGCCTCGGCCATCTGGCACTCCATTGTCGTCATTGCTGAAACACAGAGTAGGTAAGTATACAGAGACGAAATTGAGAGGTGGTTAATTTGATGTGGGTGGACCCAATTTTCTGATTGGCTGTGCGAGGCTCTGGGAACGGGCTTTGTATCTGATTATTTACCGCTTGTTGCGAACGGTCCCTTATTGGCTGGGCTGCACGCAAACAATATTTACCAGGCACTGATTGGCGAACATGTTGCTTGCTAGTGACGCCATTTTACTGCTGTGTGCAGCTGGACTTCGTGGTATAATCACCTGTTGCACCTCTAAATTTTTAAGTACTCTGCGGCTGAAAGTAAGGAAGGCGGTTTTTGCGGAAAGACATAAAACGTGGGTTCCTCTGGTGTTTTTTTTTACTGAGTTTTGAGCCGTATACCACCGCGGAGTATGTTTGAGTGCAGTAATTAGTTACAATATACCGTTATGGCAGGCCAGACTCAAAAATTTGTCCTTACAGCAAATTCTTATTCGCTAAGTAAGCTGCTGCGCGAGTTGCAATGACTGAGTTGATGTGAGTATATTTTTAATCACTGATTATGTACTGTGGGCCAAGTAGGGGTGTCAAACTCAAACTGGTGTTGGTGCTATAAAATGTAAACAATAATACATTAAGGTTCATCTAACAGAAACAAATGAAGGATTTCTACCATTGAAATATTATTCTATTTTTAACGTACACAATAGAATGTGGTACAAAATAATGCATGCAGCAAAAGGAAATGCAAAAACAAGCATCGGCAATCATGATATTAAGAAAGCATAATCTTGTGAAATATCTTATTTTGGAACAATTCCCGGTATACTTTTTAAGCGTTCTTCTGTGAGCTAACTTATTATTTGTGATTTGTTCAACTATGACGGAGAAAGCTGTTCAATATAAATTTTAAAAAATGATCGGACTAACTTGAGTGTTCCATTTCCTGTTGTACACGTATAACCTGTAAGCATTTACGCCGCACGCCATTTTCACATTTGACTTTCAAACACACTGAACGCGGGTCACGTTCCACTTGCTTCCCTATAATAAGATGTTGCCACACAGATATGAACCGCAGAGGCTGCATGCGACCCGCGGCCGCAAATTGTTTTTTAATGCCTGGAAAACAAACCAAATGTTTGGCCATTCTTTCTCCTAGCAAACTGTAGGTCTTAAAAATTCTTCCTAAAAAAAATAATTTTGCCAAATTCATTAACAAAAAACCCTTACATTTTTCAAAATGGTGGCTGTTAATATTAAATATGTTATATTCATGAATATATATAAACAAATTAAATGTCTTAAAAGTATACACGTATAAAAGCTAGGAAAATTCGTCACTATTGGACCAGGGTGCCTAAAATGGACCACACCCACCTCGCTAGTTTTGGTAATATGGCGACTTCTACATTCAGGCAATGATATCTTTATATAGAGAGTCCATATGCACTTAATTAAGAATTGAGAGTTGAGCAGAAAGGGCATTTTAGCATGCGACAATACAAGTGTTTTCAGTGTATTATTATTTTTTTATTATGTGAGTATCTAATTAAGGTTATATATCACTTTCATGTTACACACACACACATAGATATGGCACACACATACACAACGTTAAGTTTTATTATACTCCCAATAAAAATATATATGGGATTCGTGTTCACGTATTGTAATTATCAAACGAAATAATATAATTCATAGTGTTTCCTAAGTTGAACCGCTTCTAGTTGTCCAAGTTTAATCGCTGCAGTTAGGGGAATTTTAAAAAATTCAAAATTTTTTAGTACAAAAAAAAAACAAATAATCATAAGTTACAACGCAGTTATTTCCATGATTTGTAATATGAAAAGAGTACGTGTGGAAACTATTTGAATGAATGGCAATCACGTACAAAAAAAAACCAGTACTGAGGCCAGAAACAGTAAACGAAGACATTCTCTGAAGAGATTTGGCTTCGCAACATTTTTTTGAACAAGAGATTAAAAGAAATGGCAAATATGAAAATATACGATTCTGAATTTATGAATGAGGAAGCACTGAAAACGTGATTAAAACCATGAAGTGGGAGTCACGGGTATATGAAAGTCGACGAGATTTTTTGTAAACAGTGTGACGTGAAGTTTGTTTACGATACATTCATAAATGTTCAATATGACCACCATGAGCGGCCTGAATAACATCTACGTGATAATCAAACTCGTTCCACGCTCTTGTCAGCACGTCCGGTGATACGGTTTGGATGGCGTTCGTAACTCTCGGTTTGAGGTGGTGAGGGGATAGCGAGCTCGCATTCGACACGTCAACGTGAAGGAGACGGTCTGATGTTTCCTTTATGTGCCCAGAGATGACACCGGGAGCGTCTGTCGTCGCACTATGAACGTGTGTTGTGTGTTAGTCCGCATCACAATGGCGACGAAACAATAGAAAGCGTTCTGTGTTATTCAGTTTGCTAAATGTGAATCGGTTACGACTGTTCAACGTGAATTCCGTCGCAAATATGGACGTCGTCCTCCCGATAGGTGGAGTATCGTACGTTGGTTTCTCAGTTCCGTGACACAGGGTGCTTTTGCAAAGACAAAAGTTCCAGGCAAGAGAATGTGCAACGGTTTTAACCAACGTTCGTTCGCTGTCCGAGAAAATCATCTCCACAAGATGGCAGGGAAATTAAAATCCCTCAATCAACGGTACGTACAATGCTGCGAAAGCGATTTCTGTATTAAACATACAGGTTACAGCTTTTAAAGGCTCTTACCGAAAGGGATAAATAACTGAGACGTGATTTCTGTGCGTTCGTTCTTGCCAAGAACGAGGTAGACGATGGCTTCATGTCTAAGCTGCTTTTTAGCGATGGAACGACGTTCCATACAAGTGGTAAGGTGAACCAGCACAACGTGCGGATATGGGGTCAGGAGCCTTCACATGAAACCACCGAACACGAGCGCGCTTCCCCCAATGTGAACGTGTTTTGCGCTGTATCCAAAGACACTGTTTTCAGCCCTTTCTTTTTTCACGATCCCATTGTTACTGGAATCTCTTATTTAGACATGCTTACAGAGTGGTTGTTTCCTCAGTTAAAAGAGGTGGCCGGGACTTCATTTTCCAGCGGGATGGTGCGCCACCCCATTGGCACCTAGCTGTTCGCAGATACCTGAAAGAGTCTTTGACGCTGGAATTGTCGAGGAGCAGCTGGTGACCAGGCTCTTCATCACTGGCCCCCAAGAAGCCCGGATCTTACCCCGTGCGATTTTTTCTATGGTGATACATAAAGGATCAAGTGTTTCGTCCACCATTGCCGGCTAACATTGACGACCTCAAAACGGCAATTACGGACGCCATCCAAACCGTAACACCGGTCATGATGACAAGAGTGTGGAACGAGTTTGTTTATCGCGTAGATGTTGTTCGGGCCACTCATGGTGGTCACATTGAAAATTTATGAATGTATGATAATCAAACTTCATGGTTCCACTGTTCATTAGATTGGTCAATCAAAGTTGAAGGTTGCTTGGTTTTAATATTATAGACCTTCAAATTTGGGGTATTCTTTTATACTCACTCTATATAAGTAAAAGTTCAATTTAACCCAAAAACGTTATTTCTATATTTATAGAAGTATAAAACGTTTTTGATACGTGGCATGTAGATACCCAAACACATTATACATATGGTAATTTTTAAAGTTTCGATTAAAAGAGTGTGATGAAACCCCGAATCGCTTATAACTAAACTTCGACGGACAATTTGCCCACGAGTATTTTATCTGAAAAAAAAAAGGAGTTAGGTGGAATAGTAAATTGGAAAACTGTTCCAATAGAGGCGATTTTTACTTAAAATCAACAGTAAAGCTAATGAATAGAGAACGTGGTCAACAAGACTATGCCGTACACGGCATGTGGTAATTTAGCTTGCCGCGGATGCACGTGCGCAGTTTAGCCTTGTTGCGTTTCAGTGGACGAACCGTGGCGCCACTCGGGAGATCAAGAGACTTGTTGATACGTCTGGTTGTACTGGAGAAGGATGTTTGGAAGGGGTTTGGTTGTCTGGAGAGGCACTCGACGTGGCAGCACACCCGGCTCGTCTGCGATGCCCGCCTCGATATCTCGGTCGACCTCGGGCGTCGGACAGAACGGCGAGTGAGCCCCAAGACACAAGACGAGAACAAAAATTCAGTTAATCGTCAAGGGGATACGAAGTCAATTGGCGAAGCTGAGAATTAGTCGTCCGCCGTACTGGTAGACACTGTATTGTCGTTTTCGTCCATAAAAAAGCATGGCTTGGTTGCTCTTCAAATGCGTTAAATTAGTTAAGTTTGATTTTTAAATCTGATTACTAGGATTAATTTAATGTAAAACTAGCTGTTATACGCGGGTTTTACACGGTGTAATTTTTGCAAGTGATTCACTATAACTAAATTTATGTGCAGTAGCCTACATTTTTTAAATTCCGCATGCATAATAACTTGAATTGAAACTCGAGCTGGTATACATTTTAATAATTAACACCGGAGTTTCAAAGTAATTAATTATGGTGAACGTTAATCAGTCATTAGCATCGTCTCAACTCATGGAGGGTTGGATTACATGTATACAAAATGCAATTGAGATGACTAAATCACGTTTCTTTTAATAATATACATATGTAAACTTTTCATTAGATAGTAATCTAAACTTCACTCCATAGTATCAGGAAGAGTCCAATCATTATTTTAATCACGACGTTAGTCGGTATATCTTCTTTAGTACAGATATAGTAGCTGATTTTGAATTATGGTTCCTTTCGCAATAACCTGCAACTCCTAAGTGGCCCTATTGTACTATATTATATCCGCAGTATGGTAAGTAATGAGTATTTTGCATGAGTAAACTTCCCTGAACACCTGGAACGAAACACAAATGTGCTACGTTGTGAAATTTCATACCGCAGAAATAAGTACATAACGAATTTTTAACCTCAAAATCACGAAATATTCCGAAGAGTATAATAATATGAGAAAGAAACTAGAACAGTCCAGATTTACCTCGACCGAGAGAGCAGCCACTAAACGGATCACTAAATTTTGGAAGTCATGAATAAGAGATAATCGACCAGGTTTTTGAAGTTCCGTACCCAATTAGAAGTCGGAGCCAATTTCGGCCTACACAGTATATTAGTTTGGTTACTGGAGTGTACCCCTATCAAATTTTAAAATTTCGTTAAGATCTGTCGAACGGTGTAGAATGGTATATGAATAAGAAATAAATGACCCAATTTTTTGGGGTTGGGGTAATACATGTGAATGAAGAAGGGGAGGGGGTCATTTAAGCCTACATAGTATTTTAAGTTTGCCACTGAAGTGTATCCCTTCAAAATTTGATCCAGATCAGTCGAAAGGTGTAGATTGTATAGGGGATGTATAAAAAACTGTTATTTTAGTAAATACATTAATAATAAACAATACCGAAGTAAATGGCGGATTTTTGTTCTTTCATCATAAAAACTACGAAATAAAGCAAAATGGTATGCCCATAATTTGGCTATAGTAAAGACAGCGGAACGCTAATAAATAAACTCGCGTTTCACAAATAATATCAAATAATTTACACATTAAAAAATGATTTTCTCTCAGCTACAATCATGTATTTGTTTTTAATGAATGTTATTTTCAGAGACCGCGTAATCGTTCAAACCTGAAATGTTCCGCGATAAATGGAAGTGTTCTGTGCAAGTTAACGTAACAAATAATCTGCAGAAAACACATATATAAAGTTATTAGTTTTAGCATTCATTAAACTATTTACAACAACCGTGTTTAGTGACAGTATAAAATAGTTCATTTATGTAAATCATTACTTTAATTCGTTCATTTTTAAGGAATGCGTTTGAAATGACTGGGTTCGTGATGCTTAATCATTTCGCATTGGGAAGGATACTTGTTACTGCGTCGTGATGTTCAGATTAAACGAAGGACAAAACTACAATGAGGCATTAAAAAATTACTTTTCATAGCTCTCCCTACTAAAAGATTCTTATGATGTAGAATAATATAAAAATCGCCCGGTCGGGAAACAATACAGAATGATATGTACTCTTGAAAGAATAGAAGCTAATTAAAATTCGTACCTTCCAAAAAATGCTTACAATTCTTATTTGCACATCATTCATACTTACAACAGCAAGTCTACTTTGCCTAGGAACTTTTAAACAACTATTTATTTTACTTTCTAATATTTTTGACCACCCGCGGCATTTTCTTCTTGATAAAATTTAAATGATACGGCCTATACGTAATTTTTTTAGTTTAATTATTATTTTGTATATGCGCTAGGCAACCATACTGATACGAGCCACCTTCACGTTTGTTTGTTTAAACTTTCACCGAAGCTCAATCTATCTGAACTTTTTTCAATATCTTTGCCGAGCACTCCACAGTTTGCAAGCTCCCTTCCGTTGTGTATGTTTTTCTCGCCTTTTACGGTATTCTTGAGTGTATTCACGTGTGTTTACAGATTTCCCCCGTCTCTTATGTTTGAGGAGCTATGTTTATATTTTTATTTTAACAATTCCCTTAGAAATAAATATCTCTAGAAAGAAGAAGAGTGCAGAAGCAAATAATAAACACAACGTTCGCACTGGTAAGCTTTTAAATTTACGAAGCAAATAAAATGCTAGTTACCATTCGTTAAACCTATTTAACTGACATAAAAAAAGTATATTGAAATTTAAAAAAAATTTTAAACAGTTAAAGAAAAAAAAAGAATAAATTTATAAACTAAATATATATATACAAACAATGTTGACCAGAATTCGCAATACTTGCCCGGGAGCACACTCATTAATACCTGTAACCTGCTGTCTTCATACTGCCAGCAGCCATGGTTCACGGCTAAATATTGTGGTCGTCTCTCAGGAACGCTCCCCTTTCCTCTCCATTGCCATGGTTGGTCGTAGACATCGCGATACTTGCCCGGGAGTGCACTCAGACTCTTCATCATTGGCCCCCAAGAAGCATGGATCTCACCTGTGCGAGGTTTTTCTACGGAGGTTCATAAAGGATCATGTGTTTTATCCACTATTGCCGGCTTACATTGACGACTTCAAAACAAGAATTACGGTCGCCATCCAAACCGTTACACCGGACATGTTGACAAGAGTGTGGAACGAGTTTGATTATCGTGTAGATGTCGTTTTATGAAGATATTGTAAACAGCCTTCACGGTTCCACGGTGCATTTGTTTGGTCAACCAAGGTTGTAGGTGGTTTGGTTTTGATATTATAGACATTCAAAGTAGGCCTTATCTATTTTGGAATATTGTTGGTTCCTCTTGCGCAGAGAAGACGCCGAAGTTAATATCGTTTAAATAAATGGTTCAGCTAACAATTAGTAAATTCATTTTAGAATATTAGTTTGCATAATTTTCTGTGAAGTACCTCATGGAAAATGTTTGGACGTATGTTGCCTAACAGTAGTTTCTAACAGTACAAAAAAAAATTTGTGGTAAAATTTTCATTACGTAAATAAATTAAAATATATGTAATTTTCCCTATCATTGTGTAGAAGATATAAGCTGTGGAATACCACGAGAATATTTAATAGTTAGTGGAAAAAATATTCGAAGAAGAAACCATTTTACTTCGTGTTACTGAAAAAAAACTTTTTATCTGATTGATTAAGTGCAATACTATCCCGCTTTTCATTTTTGCTCCTCTTTAAGATGTTTGTTTTACAACTTTTGCAGGGTTGTGTACATAAATGTGAATAGTATTAACAGGCTTCACGCAATTAGCTGGCAGTATTACTGCAGAAAACCCAGTTAGCCAATAGTGCCTTATTTCATTTGAACTGCGGATTGACATACGGTGGTTACAAAAAGTATTCATAGAGCACATTTTTACTTGATAATCTTAGTTTATATCAATAAATGTAAATACATCTCCATAGATTAATTACAACATGCCGAAACATGTATATCCACTCCGAGAGTAATCTGCATCTGCCAGTATAAATTCTTCAGGATAATATTACTTACGTTGTTACGCCAAAAAATAATTAATACAGGCATGATTTAAGGAAAATTGGGGTCCATATCCAATATGTAACTCAATTATATTGTTCACTATAGAGACCATTGGCATTTTCAGTCTCCTAGGCCTCGATACTACAAGTTTCTTTGGTTATTATCTTCACCTACTTTCTTCCATTCTTCTTTAAGTATCTTAACGAACTCATTCCTAGGGGTGTACTTCTTTTTACTCACTTTTCGGTCCAAAACGGTCCACATATTTTCTATGGAATGTATGTGCGGGGACTGTGGAGGAGTTTTCAGTGATTATCTGATGTTATGACGTTATAGAGTAGCCACTTTCTATTGGTCTACGTCATGTGCCTCGGATGGTTGTCTTTTTGGAAAAAGGAACTGCTTTCTAGACCTAACTTTAATGCAGTTTCTCTCAAATGATATTTCAATATGTCAATATAGCCGAGTGCATAAAGTTTATCTTTAAATGAAAACCATATCCCCTCACATAATAAGCCATACTACCCTAAATAATTAAATTTCCTCCACCGAGCTTGACAGTTGGTATTGTGTTCTGAGGATGCAATTTACTATTAGGTGTTCTTCAAACACGTTCTGGTCCATCTGATCAAAATAAGTGGAACTTACTGTCATCAATGAATATAATCCTTGTCCAGAAATCTATTTCCTTATCAACATGTTCACTAGCAAAATCAAATCTCCTCTTCCTGTCGACACTACTGATGTAGGGTTTTCGTTGCGGAGTCCATGCTTGTGTACAAATGCATGTCCCTCAGTGTTTGGAAGTCATCGAAGATGGTTCGAGCGCTGATTCGTGGATTTTTCCTCACTTGTCGGATCACATCACGTTTATCTCTTGCAGATAAGACCTTAGGACGTCCTGATCTCTTCCTGTTTTCACTTCCTGTGTTCTTGTACTTACACACAATGTACTGAATTGTATAGAAACTATAATGAACCATGGCGGCGATTTTTCGATGCCTATTACCTTGTTTATGCAAATATACTAAGCGCCCTTTCACTGCTTCAGGCAATTCATCCTTTCGACGTCCCATTGCGGGTAGTTTTGAGATAGCCATCTTCTTCAGCGTGCTATCAAGTTATATCTGTAAGCCAACACTACTTTAATAAAGGTAACACTTTAACTTCGAGCCGGGTTAATGTAAAATAGATACGATTTGCCGTTGAAGCATGACTAAATGGATACTTTTTTGTCAGTCACATTTTAAGTTTTATTATACTGTCGATTTTGTACCGGCCGTTGAATATTAATTTTGATGTGCATAGGCATGTTTCGTCATGTTGTAATTGATTTGTGGATATGTATTTAAGTTTATTGATATAGAGAAGGGTTATCAGGTAAAAAGGTGCGGTATGGATACTTTTTGTGATCACTGTACACATGCTGAAGTATGTTCGTGTAGCGCATGAAAGAAGTTCAGTGTAGCTTAATGACGACATGTGTTACAAAAAGAAAGAAAAAGCTAAACACGTTTATGTAAAGAGTAATGTTTCTCATCTTAAAGTTCTAGCAGGATTTTCTTTTTTAAATCACCCTAAAGCAAAATATGCGAATGAAAATTTTATCCCACCTTTATTTTACATGTTTTACGAAGGTGTGTAAGGAGGGGGAGAGGACGCAAAAGTAAAAAAGAATTATGCCTGAAGTATAACCCTATTCTTTAGGAAATTTATGTTCCTTCAACCGTAAAATTTCTCTTTGGGAGGTTAAATTATCTGGGCTACCTTCTTCCTCAACGTGAAAGGGGTAATAAAAGACAGTCGGCACTCGGGAGCGAAGACTGGTGGGAGAAAAAAAGTGCAATGCGCACGAAATGGCGGTTTGGTGGGGACTGCGGGATGGATTCTGTGGGAATAGAGGCGGTGAATGGTTGGTGGAGGATGGCCAAGGTTGTGAAGGAGGGGAAGGGGAAGTGAGAATGCATCCGGCCGCTCTGTGAACTGCCGAGTGTGTTAGCGCGAGATGAAATCCCTCTTCCCGCCCGACGTGGCAGGCGCTGCACTTTGGGAACACACGTCTTACGTACGCGACCTCCACTCCAAATACATAACCCCTCCATCCCCCTCCAGCAACAATGACTTCTTTCAATTCCCCTCACGAGCCCGCGTATTTTTTTTTACTGCGGCACCGGTTTCGACTCCGCTGACGCCTGACCTCATTCTTTTGATGCCCATTCACGTATTGAAATCCATTCCTGTCGATCTCCGTGGATCGGGTCCCTGAGCCACCACTTTGCTGTCGCCATGTTCTGGGTTGGATTCCCGTCCAAGCCCTGGATGTGTGTGCTCTTTTTACATGTAAATTTAGGTTTGTAATGTAAGACGCTCTCCTGTTGGCATGTGTGAATCGTTTCGGACGATGCCACTAGTCGGCTGGTTTTCTCCGGGAACTCCCGTTTCCCTCCACCCGTGCGTTCCGGCGCTGCTCCACACTCACCTTGCTTCACTCTCATTGGCTCGCAAGACCTCGTAATTAGTTACTGAGGTGCTTTTAGTTGGGCTTATTATTACGGTTGTATGAAATGGAATAAATAAATAAACATCATCCATCGAATTCAATATTATTTTGACTTTTATTTTTATTTGTGTGGTCGGAAAGAACTAATTTTAACTCGGGATTATAAAACTGGCTGTAATTTGTTGGCGTTAAAATTTTGTCTTGTGATCTTCTTGACTATCACCAAAACATTTTAGCTTGAAACATTCTTCTGAATTTTAAACTTTTCGCACATTTTATCATTCATTTTGTCACGATACAGAAGTATTACTGAAATGTCATGCTTGTAACTTATATAATTTATTAATTGTTAGGAATTTACTACTGTTGAGTTAGCAGAACTAACTTCACTTATCACATTGCAGTGGCGTGTGGTGGACTGTTGCAAGGTAAGCTGTGTTTTTATGTGTGCTATACCTAATCGTTTGCTAGTTTACACACCGGCCACTTAAATTTAATTGTACAGTTGACGTCACAGCACGTGCATAAGAGGTGCCTTGCCGCTCTCTCGTTAGTGGCTGCAATTCGTTCCGTTTCTCCCGGCTTCACTCTGGTTAATGGTTCCTGCTGCGTGCGTAGGGCGTGTACAGCACTAAGCAAGCACCATTTTACCTTGCAACACTTCACCACACGCCACTGTCACGTTACTATTTTATACTCAAATATTGACATTTCAACATTTAGGAAAATTTAGTCAATATAAAGCATAATATGATTCTTACACTCTGTGGGTACGTCGAGAATAGACAATGAGAAACGGGGGAGAAATCGGCCAATGTCTATAGTGATTCCGAGAAAACTTAGGAAAAACGACATCAGGATGGCCAGAGTGGGATTCGAACACAGGTCCTCCCAAATGCGAGTCGGAAAGTTTACCAATGTGCCACCTCGTTCGGTACCGAAAATACAGAAATGGCACTGAACAAAGTGTGGAACTTCACCACGTGTTTGGGGTCGGTTGTAGTGATCAGACTACTGGCCTTCCACCAAGGCGGACCGGGTCTGATTCCCGGCGGGGTCGCTCCCGGATGTGGGAATCATGCCGGGCGATGCCGCTCTCCCGTTCTACCGCCCTTGCATTCCGGCGCTGCTCCATACTCACCTCGTGTCACCCTCATTCACTCTCAAGATCTCGATGTTAAGAGTCTTCCAAATCTCTACACTCCACTCCACTACGTATTTGAATCTTTCCTGAACAAATGCAGGAAAACTACCATGAATGTATTGAAAGGAAAAGGGCGTTTCTATTCATACTGCATCAGTACGCGTGTTCAACGTTATTGTAAATTTGCGAATAATTAATAATAATAGCGCAGTCATAAGTCAGGCGCAATATCAACTGCACTGCCAATTAATAATCATGCCAGAGATTTGAGAATTTGCGAAAGAAAGACTTATTTATATTTATTACAACTTGACTGTGTCACTTGAATGATGTTCGGATAACAGCAATAAAGTAAATAAGAATTTTTTTTGTGACGGAATAGCATGCAACGGGCAGATAGAAAGAAATTTTAAAATATTTTGCCCACAAATTAGTGGTTTTAAATACAAGTAGCTATCTAAAAGATGCTACTGTACCTGTTGTACATCTATTTTTTACATGAAAATAAATCTCACTATTCTAGACTGAAATACGCCTTTCAATACGTCACGAATACTACAAATGTTGTATTGAAGCCCTTCTGCGTGATTATCTGTGAAAATTTAACTAACGTGAAAGTGTTATTTTTTTTCGCGAAAATATTTACGCGTAGACTTATTTTCATATGCTACGCGTACACCTGAAACTTTACTAATCGCCACAGTGTATGTAATTGAATCCATCAGAAGTAGGGCATCACGATACTGAACGCATGTGGTTCGTAGTTTAACACCTACTGTCGATTACTTAATAATTACGGACACCCGATTTTCAAAAAGAAGAATTTGTATTGTGTTGTATTTCTAAATCCTTTAGCTCATGTCCACATTTGCGATTGGATGGTTTTAAATGCTGCTTGCTTTAAGTGCCTGCCCGCGAATGAGAGACGTCTAGTAGCGTAGTACAAACCTTATTCTTTTTGGCCTAGTGAAACAGCGAAATGACTTACGAAAGACACACGCGACCATTAATCAAAGGAAAACTGTAGGTATGCAGAAATATGTTTAATATCCTTGCCTACGTGAATAATTTTTTCCATCGCAAAAATCAGATATTCCTTGTAATAACGGGGGCCGCATTGGTATAGTGGTCAGAATACTCGCCTCCCCACTCAGGCGAACATGGTTCGATTCCCTGCAGGGTCGCTCCCGGATTTCCGCATGTGGGAATCGTACCGGACTATGCCGCTGGTCGGGGGGTTTCCTCGGGGATCTCCCGTTTCCCCCGCCCTTGCATTCCGGCGCTGCTCCATATTCACCTCACTTCACCCTCATTGACTGTCAAGACTTCGATGTTAAGAGCCGCCGAAATCTCTCCACTCCCCTCCATCTCTCCACTGCTGCTAATAACTAAATCCAATCACGAAATTGGACTGTAGTCAAGTGTTCCTGAACACAGTGATTCAAGGATTGTTTTCACGAGAAACGGGTGTTGCTGCTAATAGAGTCCTGTATCTAACTTTGTTAAAATCATTCCCGTAATAAAATTACGCTGACACCGCTTGAAGTTCCACGATGTAAGGGTGGCTCTACACCTTGATTGCCAACACGTACGACTGAGAAATATTCGCTAGGCCTCTGACACTGAAAGAAAGAGGCGTCCTACCTGTTGGCTCGAGCGGCATGGTTTGACGGGGTGGCGGCGGGCTGACCTGCTGCTCTCATGTGCTTGGATTGACAGCTAGCTTCGGACTAAGCTTTCGGGTGGAGGGGAGGGGAATACCGGCCTCTCTTCCAAGCCTTTCGTGCAGGCTTATTATGACCCACGAACGCTACTTTGCTTCCTAACGCGACTTTGCTTTGTACCGTGTTTCAGATAGCGTTTTGGCGATTAAGACTACTCCTCCTTGCGTCGATCGCTACATTTTTGCTTCAAAGCGAACACTTTGCGCCAACACTCACTTTTCGACGACAGTTGGCAACACTTAGATTGTAAAATATCCCTGTCTTGAATAAAATCGAGGCAAGTTTCTGTCTTCAATGTTAACCAAAAGTAATTTTCAACGTCATGGAAATGAACACCACGTACAAAATGAAGAAAACAAATATAAAAATACACACATAACAAACATTGAGTAAAATATTAAAACGTGTTTATCTAGCACGAAGTTGTGAACAGTGATATTTCATATTTTGCGTATACTCGTACATGTGTTGTTCTTGTGTACTAATAATCATATCTTATAAAACGCTTACATTCCTAGTATATTCATAAAATGACACGTGAAAATCAAGAGTTTACACAATATATGTGGTGTTTTGAGACGATAAAACATTTGGGAACGCTAATTTCATTGCAATAATGCAACCTAACGAACAGAATACTTATTCTCTCTTCGAAGTGTTATTTCATAGTGAATACTCTATACCATGAACCGTATTAAGCGAGTTCATTGTAAATTTTAACTCGTAATACATTGTAAAATAAAGGTTTACAATTTCATTGTAATTTGAACTCGTACGTAGTACATAGTTAAAAAAAAAAGGTGTAGGCTTATGTGGAGATAAATTTCAGATATTAAAAAATGTTCATAATTTCTGTGCACAACGAAAAAAAATATTTAAAGAACTAGTGTGTTAAAACGCTGAAAAATAACTGTTCGTTAAAAAAAAAGTTTGCCCATAACGGAATAGAATTCACGAACATCTTACCTCTAATTCAAGAACAGCGAACCTAACCACTACACTACAAAGAACTTGACAGCAACGCGACTCACAGCAGGTTAAGTAGTTTCCACACAACTGTGCGACACGGTGGCTTGAAAATATGCTAATTCGTGTTGAAATCAAATATCAGTTCCTTCTGTAACGCTAAACTACTTCGGAAATGAAAATGAATACTTATTTTACTTTACGGAAGATTTTGTTTCTAAGCTCCATTATTTAATAACAACAATTTTTGTTCACGAGGTTACGGTCACTCATGAAAAATGTCCGCCATTTTCTCTTGCTGCGTTAGACGCATAGTGGTTTGCGCGGTGTATGTCTCCCGTGTTAAGTATTGCGACTCGTCTCTATCGTCGACGCAAACTTTGCGCTCGCAAGCTGAGCAGCCGTAATCAGAACTAACGCAAAGTACGGTTTTGCGTCGTAGTAGATCGCAAAACTGCTTTGCGTTTCCTAGCGTCGCGGACATAGTAGACCCGCAGGACGCGTGACCTTCGTGTTCTCCGCCGGCGCATCGGCGACCTCACCGGCAGTTTTGAACTCTTGTGGCAAGATTTTATATGCTGTTCACTGTAAAGTGAGCACTTTTGAAAACCCTGTAATTTGGAATAAAAGTCAACAAATATATTTTATTTTAACCTTATACGTGAACTTCCTGTTTTGATGGATTATACACACTGTGCTTATTACTTACATTACAATATTTGTTTTAAAAGGGTTGTTAAAGGATAAAAAATGGCTGAGAGGATAAATTGACTAGGGTCTCAAAAGTGCTCATTTTGCCGTGCTTTTCCAGCATCTTCATCGATAATTGCGATGGGAATTGAGGGTTCAGTAACTTATCAGCATACATATACCGTATTTTCAGTGGAGAGTGGTGATATTTCAGCGGTTCGTAACATCGAGATCTCGAGAGCTGATGAGGGTGAAGTGAGGTGAATATGGAGTAGCGCTGGAATGCAATGGCAGGGGCATGGTCCGGCACGATTCCCACATGCAAAAACCCAGGAGCGGCCTCACCGGGAATTGAACCTCGTTCGCCTACCTGGAAGGTAAGTAGTCTTACCCCTACACCATCGCGCCCCCGCGGTTTTTTTTCAGTGAGACGGACGGACACGCTAGGGGAGATTTATTGGCGAACCGTTGGGGATGGAGTGTGGGAGTCTGTAGGTGAACTTGTACTTGGAATTTTGAAAACCAAGTTAATTATTTAAGAATTTCAAAAATGTTATTTTATAACATTTTGTAAAACCTAAACTGTATTGTAAAAATTTTAAAATGTACCTTATATTTGTATGAGCATTTCATGTTCTTTTAAGTATTGAAGTTAAATTTTCTCAGTAATACAATTTGCATGTTTGTGTAAATAATTCAATTTAACTATTATGCGGGTATTTGGTTTTAATAAAAAGGGGGTAAACTCGTTATCATTCCTATATTTGTATTGCAAGGGGCCACGGTGGCTAAGCGGCTAGACTGCTCACCTTCCACCAAGGCAAACTGTGTTCAATTCCTGGCCAAGTCACTCCCGGGTTTTCGTAAGTGGGAATCGTGCCGGAAGATGCCAGTAATCGGTGGGTTTTCTCGGGGATCTCCCGTTTCCCCCTCCCATTCATTCCGGTGCTACTCCACTCTCACCTCATTTCACCCTCATCGGCTATTAAGACCTAGATGTTAAGAGCCGCCCAAATCTCTAAACTCAACTCAACTATATTTGTATTGTAATCAGTATTAGGGACAACTTTGTGAAATTTATAAAAGGATGAAGGAAAAAAAAAGAAATTTAAAAAACTGTTCAGTCATAGTCCTCTCTATTACAGGTTGTTCACGGTAAACTGAGCACTTTTGAAAGCCCTGCTTAAGATCTACTTGTATGCACATTCTTTATCCTTCCGCTGTATGTAAAATTAACATTGTTGTAAGCCTGATCCCTTTTTCAAGCATCTTTCAAGTGAAATATGAATACTTTTAAAGTAAATATAGTATATTCGTGGTTTCTTCACTGTTAAATCAAATCAAACCTTTGAAAAATCACCCCAAGTATAACGTGTTTAGTAGGGTGGTCCTTATTTTATGACTTTTAAAAAACTACCGCGGCACCCTGTCATATGATTCTATACCCTAAAATATGAACTAGTTTTTATAAAATTCAATTTTTGGAAAGGTTTTAGAGGTCGCTCCCATCAGTCAAAGTTAAAAAAAAAAGCATTGTGTAGTCACTTCAACCATGAATCCGGCTAATTGACTCCAGCACGTATATAATACTATTTTTAAGTGAAATAGCATGCAGAGAGACTCACTTTAGTCAATCCCACACCCCACTCCTTTCCTGTGCCTACGCGTTGAGGTTGAGCCCCGCCCCGCACTTCAGTTGGAATTCAGCCATTAGCGAGAAGACGCGTAGTTTTTCCTCAAACTGTACGTACTTGTTTCGACTTGTGATGGCGTCCACAAGTAGTGGTGTCAGTTTACTAACTAGAAATAAAACGAACATTCAGCTTATAGGCCAATCACTTCCAAATCTGAATCAGTCAAAGTTGCTTTCAATTGGTGAAATATGACGTTTTTTTTTTTTTACTACAAAAGCGAAGAAAAGAAATCCATTCGGGATTCTGCGACTATGTGAAGTGATAAAGTTGTGGGAAAAAGCTGGTTTACCAAAGAGATTGAATAAACATGTGATCAGTAAAATACAACAATACTTCAAAGAGTGGCAGCATCTGAAAAAAAATTAAGAGAACAAGAAAAATCGTTTGGAAGCATTAAAGAAGAAAGAACAAGATTGGTAACAAAAATTACAAGATTTTTTTGATATTACTCACTCTGAAGCTTTAAGTATTATGTCTATAAAAGAGGATAAGCAGTTTTTATTTGCACAACGACAAAATAGGTCGCCGGGGTTTAATTGGTTCAATAGATAAAAAAAAGCTTAAGTGAAAGTGAGCAATCGTAACAGAAAGCAGAACGACCTCAAAAATTACGTTAACGTGAAAACAGAAGTATCTCGACTTTGACAGAAAAGTGCTTAATTTCTTCTTCTGCCACAAGCGAAGAAACCACTGTGTCTAATTTCGAAGTTACCAGAATATTTAACAGAGCAACCACCACAAAAGCGAGCACGAAAAGACATAATTAATAGCCACTTTGCTGCTAGTCGTGACGTCTCTAAACTAAGTGACAGAAAAGCAGCCGTGGTCGTAGCATCTATTTGAAAAATGCAAGATGTGACCCTTTAAGAGTTTAATATTAACAGATCTTCTATTTGTCAACAACGTTTGAAAAATCGAAAAGCAATAGCAGAGTCTCTCAAAAGTGAGTTCAACCCTTATTTGCCATTAACGATTCATTGGGATGCCAGTTAATTGAAGATATTATTGGACATGAAACTGTAGATCGCCTGCCAATTTTGGTATCAAGACATGGGGGGCGATCAGCTTCTAGCGGTTCCAAAATTGGAACGTGGAACAGGCGAAGCATGTGCGTCAGCTGTCTTTGAAACAATAAATGAATGGGGCTTGAGCGATAAAGTAAAATGTTTATGTTTTGATACTACAGCTGTAAACACCTGTTTGAGAAATGGAGCTCGTGTTCTTCTGGAACAAAAAATTGAGAAAAATATGCTTTTGACTTGCTTTTCGACACCATATATTGGAAATTATGTTAGAAGCTGTAGTGTGTCTACCGCTCGGACCGTCTATTGGTCCTCATATTAAATTGTTTAAAAGGTTTAAGAACATTTGAGATGAAATTGACCAAAGCGATTATAAAACAATAATTTCCGACATTACGTTCTCAAACATCGTAAAATTGTTGCAAACAGACATGATTTTATTTGCTCAGAATCAACTTAAATTATATCAACCTTGAGATGACTACAAAGAGTTATTGCGTCTCACAATTATTTACTTAGGAGGAGTTCTTGAAAAAGGCATTTCATTTAGGAGGCCTGCTGGTCTTCACTGTGCTAGATGGATGGCGAAAGCTATGTATTGCTTNAAAAGGCATTTCATTTAGGAGGCCTGCTGGTCTTCACTGTGCTAGATGGATGGCGAAAGCTATGTATTGCTTGAAGGTTTTTCTATTTAAACATCAGTTTAAACTAACGAAAAAGGAAGAGAAAGCCGTGAAAGATATTTGTGTTTTCACACAATCATGATATACATAAAATACTGGTTTCAAGCCCCTGCCGGATGGTCAGAACCAAGAAACTACTTAAAATTATTGAGAGACCTTACAGTTTTTCAAAGTATAATCAAAACGATGGCCAATGTTGCCATAAAAAAAGTACTGGGTCATTTATGGTACTTGTCGGAAGATCTGGTATATTTTGCTTTTTTGGACGACTGACTATCAGTTCAGGATAAGAAAAAAATTGTAGATGCACTAAAAATCGAAGGGTAGAGGATTGTCCAAAAAGAAAAAGCATTGATGTCATACACATCACGGAAGAAAGTATCGAAGATTTTGTTACTAGCAACTCCTTACGATTTTTCCAGACACTGGGTATCGCATCACAGTTTTTGAATAAAGATGTTAAAACTTGGAAGGATGACGTCAATTTTGAGGCAGCGAAAAAAATCGTTCATTCTATGCGGGTAGTAAATTATATTGCTGAGCGTGGTGTTGCTTTAATGGAGGAATTTAATAAACTGATGAAACAGATGAAAAGCAAAAGCAATTTTTGCTTTTGTTGGTAAAAGANGCTTTAATGGAGGAATTTAATAAACTGATGAAACAGATGAAAAGCAAAAGCAATTTTTGCTTTTGTTGGTAAAAGAATATAGGAAGAAATACTCTGATACAAAGAATCAACCCTTGTTTCCTGATTATAAATGATTATAAATTTTGCATGCTAAACGTTTTATAATAATAAATGCAAATTAGTTATTAATACAGTGTTTCAATTTTTTTTTAATTCTAATCCAGGTAGCGACCCCTAAATATTGTTACAAAATTGTGAAAAATCAAATGAAATGGTGCCCGTCAAAAATAAAAAATAAAAAGATGATTTTTTACCCATGTAAGGACCACCCTAGTGTTTAGTTATTTCCTTAATATGCAATGTAACACAAGNGCTTTAATGGAGGAATTTAATAAACTGATGAAACAGATGAAAAGCAAAAGCAATTTTTGCTTTTGTTGGTAAAAGAGTATAGGAAGAAATACTCTGATACAAAGAATCAACCCTTGTTTCCTGATTATAAATGATTATAAATTTTGCATGCTAAACGTTTTATAATAATAAATGCAAATTAGTTATTAATACAGTGTTTCAATTTTTTTTTTAATTCTAATCCAGGTAGCGACCCCTAAATATTGTTACAAAATTGTGAAAAATCAAATGAAATGGTGCCCGTCAAAAATTAAAAAAAAAAAGATGATTTTTTACCCATGTAAGGACCACCCTAGTGTTTAGTTATTTCCTTAATATGCAATGTAACACAAGCNAAAAAGATGATTTTTTACCCATGTAAGGACCACCCTAGTGTTTAGTTATTTCCTTAATATGCAATGTAACACAAGCGTTTTATAACTCTGTTAACATGAAGGTATCTTATTTGTCGTAATATTGAAGTTGTACCTGTATTTTATTTATAAACTATAATAAACACGTGTGTTGGTGGCGCGTAGTAACAAATAGATCTCATCCAAAATATCATTACAACAGGGGGCGTACGAACTCAGTGCGGTGTCTTTTGGTGTGATTTTCTAGTTTTAAATAATCTTAGTTTGCAAGAGGCGGAGGCAGAACTTAAGCGGGGCTTCTGAAAAGTGTGAAATAACCATGAATGGTATATAATTTACAAATGTGTTTATTCTGTAAATTATATGTATATGAAAAACTTAAATAAATAAATGTAATTCGAACACTCAACTAATGTTTACCTAACACTTTTAATTTAACGTTAAGACATTGGACTACTTTCTTTCCATTGTTTCCAACTTTACTGGGCGCATGCCAGGCCGCATACCCGTTTAAATATACGCAGTTAGGGGCAGTGATATATTTCAAATGTTGATTTAAAAAGTGCTTAAATAACTGTGAACAGCCTATATACAGCTATTGCGACGTTATTGTGTTTTTATATATATATATCATCAGATTTGGTACAATGGTTTATTAGTTGTCTTGTGTTTTTGCATGTAGTTATGAGTAGATGTGTTTCCATGGGTCTTCCTAGACAATGCCTAGGAGGTACCCGGCCGCCGTTGCCACAGTAAACGGTTCATGGACTGCACAACTGCTCGGAGCCTTGTGCGTACGGACGACAGGTCTTTTGATCTGCGTAACAGTGTCGCCCTTATGCTTCCTTGTTCCATTCCAAAAACAATTTTGAAATAGTTCCCAGCAGGCGAGGGTATTAATTGTGAAGCAACCGATACACGTAAAGGTACAAGCTAGGTATTTTTCTTTGCTTCACCGCCAGTGGACAAGAAATTGCCACTTATAAAGGCCAGGAATATTGTCTTTATACTTGAACGATCTTATCAAGTACATATTTCAGTAAGCGAATAATTGAATTTATTAATCTAGTCCTTAACACATGATCCTGACAATACGTTTATTAATGTTATGCTGCAATTGAGGCGAGGTTATGGAGGGTGCTGTTTGTGGTCAGAAATCAGAATTAAATTGGACACTGCGTTCTTGTGGTAAAAGTAGGGGCAGTGATATTTTGCGAAAAGATTTCCAGACAAGATACTATTCAAAGCACTGTGGGGTCGTCCAGCAATTTTGATTGGCTGAAGCATGTTCTGTTTGGTGTTAACTTTTAGCACCCTAATCATGAATGTTAAGTCTCGGAGTTGCGGAATTATGAGTGGTTCGGTCAAATGCGGAAACGACACCAGCAGTCAATGGAAGTATGACAACATCCGAGGTGCATATATAGTATTGAATTCTACTGTGTGCTCCAATTTATTCGTAAAAAATCAGTGGCCCTAGGTATAAACTTTTATTGCCTGTTGCTGACAAGCAAAAACATTTCAACTGGCCTCATATTCTGCGACTGGAGAACAGGAGCTAGTCTAATGGGCTCCATTGTGTGAGATACTGTANTATTTCAACTGGCCTCATATTCTGCGACTGGAGAACAGGAGCTAGTCTAATGGGCTCCATTGTGTGAGATACTGTACTCTTAGCAGAGTTGAGTTGAGAGGTTTGAGCGAGGTCTTTAACGGCCTGGGGGGGGGGAGGAGATGTTACATGAGGTGAAAATTATGTGTGGTGGAATGCGAGAGTGGGAGAAATGGGAGTGCCCCNATTCTTAGCAGAGTTGAGTTGAGAGGTTTGAGCGAGGTCTTTAACGGCCTGGGGGGGGAGGAGATGTTACATGAGGTGAAAATTATGTGTGGTGGAATGCGAGAGTGGGAGAAATGGGAGTGCCCCAAGAAAAACCGGTGGCCAGTAGCAGTGTTCGCCACGTNCCAAGAAAAACCGGTGGCCAGTAGCAGTGTTCGCCACGTTTGCACATGTAAAAATCCGGACTGCATGTTGGGAATCGAACCCATTACACCTTGGACGGTTAACATTTCGTTACGTAATATTTTGGTCTGTATTTAACTTATGTTAACTCAACAGTTATGCCAGTCTTGTAAATCAGTGTAATGCGTATTCGATGATTGGAGGCCTTTGCGTGAAACTGTTGTAACGTATACATATAACATACTTTACAAGGAAAAAAACTGACTGGACTGTACAGTCCATGTCAAGTATCTCACCCCTATGAAAAAAANTATAACATACTTTACAAGGAAAAAAACTGACTGGACTGTACAGTCCATGTCAAGTATCTCACCCCTATGAAAAAAAAAACACTATTTTGTACACACTGACTAAGAAGCTAAAAGGTATTTGTCATGCCAACAGTTCAAATGAAAAATNTATAACATACTTTACAAGGAAAAAAACTGACTGGACTGTACAGTCCATGTCAAGTATCTCACCCCTATGAAAAAAACACTATTTTGTACACACTGACTAAGAAGCTAAAAGGTATTTGTCATGCCAACAGTTCAAATGAAAAATNGAAAAAAACACTATTTTGTACACACTGACTAAGAAGCTAAAAGGTATTTGTCATGCCAACAGTTCAAATGAAAAATTAAGATCCAACTCTATGAGTTAAGAAACTTTGTTTGTATTTGCCTTGACTTATGTCCCAGTTTAGATTGGAAAGGGGAGGGAGGCACACGTTTTGCGCCCAGCCGGAATCGAACTCTTACATCTTCAGAATTCGAGGTTCATGTGGTACCGTACCGTTAGACACTCGTAACTGCGTCAAAAAAATTGCAACCAGAATTCTATATACAGTGATTATTAAAAGAAGCCCACACAAAATCCTGATTTTTNCTGCGTCAAAAAAATTGCAACCAGAATTCTATATACAGTGATTATTAAAAGAAGCCCACACAAAATCCTGATTTTTTGGTTTGTGTGTTTGAGTTAGGTAGTGAAATTTGGTTATATATTATTCAAAAGACAACCATCGCACTTTAACTTGCCAAAGTGAAATATAGCCTATGGACCAACATTCATTTAAACTTAACAAATATGCAAATAAATACCATAGGGCTTTGCTTCTCTATACGAAATAAATTTAGGTCCTACTGAAACTTAANTTAACAAATATGCAAATAAATACCATAGGGCTTTGCTTCTCTATACGAAATAAATTTAGGTCCTACTGAAACTTAACTACAAACATAAGTTTCTGAATGCGGGAGCTTCTGGTTATATGTCCATGCGCCATTTTAGCATAACTGTGTCCAACTATATATGAGATGTAGCGGAACTCGCAGCTGAGTAAAATGAACTTTCCATACTTTGGCTTCCATTACGAAACAGAGACCGCCCACTCAGTTATGCCCCATTGAGCAACCCCAGAGGTGCTATAAAAATGAAGGGGCGTGGAGAAAACAGTAATACCAACTAGGAAATAAAAAATTACAGAATCAATTTCGGCAGGACAAAGCGACGAACAGGACGAACTACTTGGAAAATGAGCGCTCGCATTTGCTCGACGGCGGCGGGATAGTTTCGCAGTCGACGGAAGTTTGAAAATACGGCGATCCCTCTCCCCGCGCCGAACCTACCAACCCTCGATCAGGGGCGAGTTTCACGGATGATAGGGTCCCTAGCACGTGCGGCGGAGCCCCTAACTACCGACGAGGTAATAGGGCGGTTCGCTTCCCTGAGTGCTTCTGACGTGCGTGACACCTACCCTCTCCCAGCACCCTTCCCCCCCCCCAANCGCGCCCACGTTGCGAGTTGGTGGGGTCCTCTGAAAGGGCATAGTGGAATAGAATGCGGCCCACATTCCTCGCTGGCGTCTGGGGGTGTTGAGGGGGAGGGGCTTTTTAGCAGTGATCGGTGTAGTGCCGTGAAGCCCCCGTCTGGCACGAGCGCCACGCTGATAGTTCGTGTCAACTGTAGAGCAGGACCAGCGGATAAGCGTGGGCTTGTCGTGAGGAAAGCGACATTTCATCTTAGCTGTGCGCATGAAATACGTGACGTCCGTGTGTTGAGTCTCGTCTGCAAGGTGCAATCAGCGAATACGTGTCGCGGTACCTGAGTTACGGTACCACGAAACTTACAGAACGGATATGCCTGTTATGCATTTTATGAACATTTCTAGCTAATCACACGAACTGCGCAGACAACCAGCTCGCGAAGCTGTCATTCAAAACGTCGTCACGGCCACGCGAAGTGAGTGTTTTGGCGGTTATGTGCCTGGAGAGTGAATCAGGCGTTCGGATGATTTAAAGATGCAGTCGTACGCAATTCCATCAAACGAATGAGATCACGATCGGTTTAATTGTAGATCTCCATATTCCTGGTTGCACCGTATTGCGGAAGAAATGCGACGTGATGCCACATCCGGTGGTCGTATTTTGTTTTGCACCTGTTCAGCTGCCGATGCACGCATTCTGGTCTGCTTCTGAGCATTCCTTCTTGGTGTGGCATTTTCTCTGTCAAGTAATATACAGGATGATTCTAAAATCATGGGACAAACATTGAGGGGTGGTAGAGTTCACTAAAACAAACAATTATTGTATAGGAATATATGGGCGGAAGTGACGCGTTGAGACACAAACACAAACATAACACATGGAACGCAACACAGTGTTTATTTACAACGTCGCCGCTAAATGCCTTTTTACAGCAATGTTTATAATAATTGCTCAAAATTGCTACCACCGACAGTAATGCAAGCTTGGTAGCGTCGGTGGAGTGATTAGCGAACAGATTCAAATACGCCGGGTATTTCACGCACGCGTGCAGTCGAGCGACGAGGTCTTCAATAGAATCAACTGGAGTCTCGTAAATTAGGGCTTTCAAATGCCCCCATAGGAACAAATCGAGACTCGATAAATCTGGCAATCGTGGTCGCCGTTAATATGTTATGTGTTTGTGCCTCAACGCGTCACTTCCGCCCATATATTCCTATACCATAATTGTTTGTTTTAGTGAGCTCTACTCTACCACCCCTCAATTTTTGTCCCATAATTTTAGAATCACCCTGTATTGTCACATGCACTGTTAAAAATTTCCGTATATCTACGGAAACGTTTTCGGAAATGTACAGTAAATATACGGAATGACGAAAAACCGAGTTCCTCCCCTTAAATACAAAATACGGAAAGTCTCCGTTATTCCTATAACTCCGGATTTCGGGGACGAACAATGCCGAATTTATTTTAAGTTTTCTTCACCACTGTAACCAGAAAATTATCGTTTGTGCGGAAGTTAGGTTAACCACGCCACTAAGACATATTCTTTCAAACATTTCCAAGTATTTTCAGGCATCTGTAGCATTTAGCAACACTTAAAATACACTAACTTAAAACAAACTGGAAAAGTTGCTTACGTAATTGTATTTTAAAATACCACATTTATACCATAAATATTATGAAAAGTTGTAGGTGAGTGGTTAGAGTCATGAACTTGTAACTTTTTGATTCGGGTAAATATATTTTAAAAATATTTTTATACACAGTAGAAAACCCACATAACCAAAATAATAGACTAATCTCCTTTTATTTTAAACTGGAAATACGGAAAACTAATTAGGAAATTAACGGAGCGGTTCCGTGAATTCACGGAAGGTTTTGTGAAATTNTAAACTGGAAATACGGAAAACTAATTAGGAAATTAACGGAGCGGTTCCGTGAATTCACGGAAGGTTTTGTGAAATTTACGAAAAGACGGTTTTTGAAATTCATTGTGTTCGTAATCTTACGGAGAGTTTACGGAGAAGGCTGAATAAATTTTTACCACAACTTTTCCGTAAACTGAAGGAAATTTTTTTAACAGTGTGCTTGCAGGGCTGCATCGCTTCCCTTGCCTCGCACCNTAAACTGGAAATACGGAAAACTAATTAGGAAATTAACGGAGCGGTTCCGTGAATTCACGGAAGGTTTTGTGAAATTAACGAAAAGACGGTTTTTGAAATTCATTGTGTTCGTAATCTTACGGAGAGTTTACGGAGAAGGCTGAATAAATTTTTACCAGAACTTTTCCGTAAACTGAAGGAAATTTTTTTAACAGTGTGCTTGCAGGGCTGCATCGCTTCCCTTGCCTCGCACCGCTCGAGCGAGAGAAGAAGCGTGTGTAGGCCACGCTAGTAACCCGAGTACGCGCGGAGATTTTCAAAGGCATGCCACCGCGCGTATCGCCGCTGAGATAAGCCTATCGTGACTCGTGCCGCTCCTGTGCGGTGAATCTTTTAAATCGCGCCAGCGAGACTACTTATATATTTGTCTGGTTTGAAAGCAGTGAGAATTTGGTATAGGGAAATATATGTTAATGAAATTCGGTTTTTTGGTGTTGCTGTAGGAGATAGATGTATACTACCCGGGCTTTTTTGTGCATTATATAAAGCCTGTTTAGAAAATTTCATAATATAATATAAAATTACTGAAAATATATTGCTGTATTTGCATCGATACAGACCTTTAAAGTATTATTTCTCAAAATTAGGTTTTTGATTCAAATTTAATGATTCGAAATTGACTTTAAAAAATCGAATTTCATTAACATGTATTTTCCTATACCAAATGCTCTCTGTTTTCAAATCAGGTAACAGCCTTAAGCCACGACGGGCTTCCGAACCGACAGTCTGAGAGTTCGGAGTGTTGTGGCATTGGAGCTAAGACAGCGAAGAGGCGAGCCAGCAGAGCGACGAGTGGCGGCGGAAGTGACCAGCGAGAGTGAAGTCTGCGGAACGCGAGCATCAGTGCAGTGCAGAGAGAGAGGGACTGGCGGGTGGGACTACTGAACTGGATGCGTGAGTATAACGTATTTGGAATGATGGCAATAGACAGACTGAATATGTGTAAATAATGAGTGTTAATTAAGAGATTATACCCAATTTAGAAACATTGAGAAGGACTTTAATAAAAATTGTGATATTCATAAAATATTGCGCTCACTGAAAATAACAAGTGTGTAGGTTGTACATGGTATAGTGAGCACTTTTGAAGGGCTAGTTACTTTCTCCTTTCAGCTATTTTTGATACTTTAACCACCGTGATAAATAAATATTGGCGTTTACGTAATGAACAGTGTGCATATTTCACCGCACTCGGAAGTTAACGTCTAGGGCTAAAATAAAATAAATTTATTGACTATTATTCCAAATGAAAGGGCTTGCAAAAGTGGTCACTTTACCGTGAATGGCCTACAATAGAGTGTGTATATATAATAAATACATATATAAATATATATAGTTAAATGTTATAAATAACAGCTGTGGAAATTTAAAAAAAATCATTTTTTTTTTCATTTACACATCTATCTCTTATGAACTCGAATACGTCCCTCTGACATCCTGTAACAGTATAGAATTCTTTCCTCTGGACCCGCACACTGCCTGGAGGAGTCTCATGAGCAGGGACAGTGATTTTTCGCGAAAAAAGTGGAACGTGCTGTCGATTTCAAAAAGTTATTTTTATATCAGAACATATTTTTTTTTGCCACTGACTGCTGGTTTTATGAAAATCAATTTCCACATTCAGCTATACCACTCAATATAAGGTAACTTTGATTTTGAGCTTCTTTAATTCGTATTAAAATAGTAAAATCTACAAAATAATTCGACCACTAATGAAATATTGAAACATTTTCACGAAATGTCACTGATCTTTCTCGTAAGACGCTACCAATAGCAGTCTTCTCGTTGGATGAACAACTCTGAGCTGTGTACAACTATCGCCAAGCACGTCCCTTGAAATACAGCATCGCCTTGACGCTGATGGAGACCCTGTGATTTCGCTTTATCTGCTGGTATGGGCTGTACACGATGAAGTGAGCACTTTGGAAATAAACTTTTGAAAATAATCACTGTCTGTTAACTGCAAATATGCTGCCGTACACATGACAAGCAGGCTCCCAGCTAAGGTGGCAGGAAATCAAGAAAAATCGTTCCAAGTCTTGACGTTGTGTTGCGAATGCTATGTGTACAGTTATGGCAAATCAAGTTTTTATTTTCTGCTGCTTACACATTGGAGTACGAAATTAGATAAGTAACACATTTAGGTTGCTAACAATTTAACTTTCCCACATTAATAACGCATGAATTAAACCATTAGGCACATGACCATGTCAATTTTACAAATGGCGAAAGGATATAACACGAGGAGAAAAGTATATTTTAAGCTGAGCTTTTAAAGGGCTTAATTAACCGTAAACAGCCTATACTTGATTATAGGAAAATTTGTTGGTCAATAAATCAGCTGCTTGTTCGAAGGCGGGTTGGAAACACAAACGTATCCTACCATGTAAAGTTGTCTGTACTAGATTATGAGATTTTACAGTGGTGAATGCGAACTGCTCCATTTCAACTATATATTGCTCGTGCACGCAGGAAGGCCAGCCGTACACGATGCCAAATTACTAGTACATTGTGTTATACTCGTGAGTACAGCACAAGATGTACTAGCTTTCATAGTGAAGGAGAAAGAAGAAAACGTTAATTCATGGTGGCATGTTACCTAAAGTTCTATTATAAAAGTGTAAACAGCTGCCGAACAACTTACAACCGGCAGGCAGTCTGCACTCACCATCATATTGTTACGTGCTCGCTGCTTTGTTCCGCGCGAGTGAGTGATTGAGAAGGACAGAGCAGTTATATGACAGCGGCGGCTGAGGTAAGCCAATGAAATGTTTTGAATGGCAAGCAAGCGATACCCAGGAACTGCATATCTGTTACAAAAAGCTACCCGACATGATAATCCTTTTTGTAGCACGCGCTGCTAACCTTGGTTGTATTGGGTGTCTGTATTTATCTGAAGAATTTTCTAGTTGCTTGCTGCCCTAGTTTCTCTAAGCGTGACACGGTGTGTGTAGAACTTTCCAGGTAACTGCCGGTAGATTATAATTGGTGCGGTAGTCCTCCGGGCCGTTAGTTGTTGAATGGATGAGTGGCTGAGTTTCAGCGATAGACGACGAGCGGCGAGAGAAGTGACCAGCGGAAGGGAAATATGCGAATGCGAGTATCAAACAGTGAAGGGTGTGGCTGGCAGGCTGAACTATTACACTAGATGCGTGAGGGAAAGACATTACAAATGACGACAACAGACAGACTGAATGTGTTTTAATTATGAGTATTAGTTTATTGACAATGAGGAAACAGCGAAATTAAGGACGTTAATTAGAGTTTAAATATACATTAAATGTTGCGCTCACTGAGAAATAAAAAAGCGTAAAAGTGGATTTAGACAATTTAATGCTGTAAAAAACAGCTGTGTGAATACATTATAAATCAAATATAGTTCTTTAATTTTTACTAAAACTTACATCCCTCACGAACTCAGATACGCCCATCAGGCATCTTGTAACAGTATACAAAAATATTTCAGGCATAAAAAATATTCCAAAACTTGCAATTTAATAGACGACGAATACGTTTATTTTATTTTATAAAAATGCTTATATATGTATTCACTTTTTTTTGCCAGGATGCGAACCCAGGCAAGCTGCCAACAAGGTCTGTGGCAGGCGCCTCACGAAAACTCACGTGAGACGAAAGGAATACCGAGTAAGACTGATGGAGTCGCTTTTGTCGTTCCTCAAGGTGCTGCGAGGGTCCCGCGAACTGCGGCTTTGCAGCAATCGATTCCTACCTCCTCATGCGTAATTCATCGGCGGAAAAAAAAAGGCGCGTGGAGGAGATTTGGAATCGTCCGTATTTTCAGGCGGCCAATTTATTCTCCCGCGCGATAAATAAAATCGCCACCGAACTGGCGATCACTGCTTACTCTACAGGAATTTATATTTTTCGCAGGTCAGGTTGGTTTCCTGTTGTGCTTGACGTCTGGTTGTCAGAGTCATAACCTACACTCAATATCGTTGTTACAGGACCACTTGGATTCGCTACCTGCTTCAAAGCTGAGCAGGAGCAATAAGCTCACAACTATTTTAATAGTTAGTGAAAAAAAAAAATTATCCGCGTGATTTGAAACGTTACTTAGCTAATAAAATGTTATTAATTTTGTGAGCTCTTTACTGACATTAATTATATNCTACACTCAATATCGTTGTTACAGGACCACTTGGATTCGCTACCTGCTTCAAAGCTGAGCAGGAGCAATAAGCTCACAACTATTTTAATAGTTAGTGAAAAAAAAAATTCTCCGCGTGATTTGAAACGTTACTTAGCTAATAAAATGTTATTAATTTTGTGAGCTCTTTACTGACATTAATTATATAATATTAACCACTGGTACTTCCATATTGCATTCTCAAAAATTAAGAAACAACTGATAAGCAATATCGAGTGGTGTAGCAATTTAGCAAAGCATAAAGCCGTTAAATCTTTAAAGAGAGTAGCCACAGAGTTTCTACGTGCACAAGAAAAGTTTTTAAACTAAAAACAAAATACAATATAATATTTGATTTCATAATGTCTTCGTAGAGAAATAACAATGTTAAAAGATTGTAGAATATGTTATACCCGTTGTAGGTATTGACTACAATTCACTTGCTTAGACCTTTCAGGCTCACTTTAAATTAAGGTTTCAGGTGTTGCAAACAAACATTTTTTTGATACGTGCTGTACCTAAGGCAACACAGCATTTGTTTCGTTGTCACTGCCAATGAGATGTAGGCTTTGTGTTTGGCTACAGTTATATGAACCAATTGTGACATATACCAGTAAGACGGTTTGAGAATCATTTACCCACCACAAGTAAGATCATTGGTCATTGAGCTTCACAATGTGAAGCATCGGCCTAAAATTACCCACACGTGCGTAACGTACAGAGTTGTGTACGTTGGGTCTGAATGGGTTAGAGTGTTTCGAATTCAACAGAACGAAATTTCAGAGATCACTTTTATTATAATAAAACACATCAAGCTATGGTTAACGTAGAATTATAGTGCCTTCAGTTGTAACAGATATCTGAACACAATTTTTTTTTGCATTTCAACTACAAGAGGCAGGAGAGAAAGTATTTGTTCAATGTTAAGACCGTAATTACTAAACCAGTAACAGGGCGTCGCCTTGTCCCTTGACACGTCAGGAAACTTTACGGGGCAATCACTTCTTATCCAACTTCTATTTATGAGCCAATTTTACAAGAAATTTCGGTGAAATAATCATTTAAAGTAATAACAGCTCTTTGCCATTATTCGAGCTTATGATATTATAGGTGCCTTCTACATGATTAAATTAACATTTGGATTTCTGTGATTTAACTGAGACGAGATCGTAAAGTAGCCAAGTTAAAGGTCATTCATAAGTCGCCAATATGACCGTGTGAGACAGTGTCGCCAAAACTGGAGGATGAAAACATTTTGTTTATAACTGTTAATACAACGTGTCAGTATCTCCTAAGCGTAAAGCATGCAATATAAGAAAGTAAATGCAAGCCATGGATCTCCAAAAGCCTTACAATAAAGGAGTACTTGTGGTTGAGAGGTTTGGGATACATAATTTGTGAAGAATGTTTAGGAATCAAACATTAAGATAACAGTGGATGTTAACGTAGATTCAATATTTGAAATAGAGATGACTGTCATACCTACATATGCAAAGTGTCACAAGTATCACCGTGTCCTTTTCTTGAAAATATGGATATGAAAACCAGTTCAATAATCTAGCCACATTCAGTATTNAACGTGTCAGTATCTCCTAAGCGTAAAGCATGCAATATAAGAAAGTAAATGCAAGCCATGGATCTCCAAAAGCCTTGCAATAAAGGAGTACTTGTGGTTGAGAGGTTTGGGATACATAATTTGTGAAGAATGTTTAGGAATCAAACATTAAGATAACAGTGGATGTTAACGTAGATTCAATATTTGAAATAGAAATGACTGTCATACCTACATATGCAAAGTGTTACAAGTATCACCGTGTCCTTTTCTTGAAAATATGGATATGAAAACCAGTTCAATAATCTAGCCACATTCAGTATTCAAAGTTGCTGTAGTCCAAGCAAAAATTAACATTTACTAAAAAAAAAATCTCTACAACGGCAATGAAAATGATGTATTGTTCGGAACTACTTCACTGAAGAAAAATTATGTTGTATATTTCTGCAGTTTTCTCTACTTTAGTGTCGCAAACATAAAATAAAATTATTTCGTATCAAATTAAAAAAACGGCTAGCTTTGTATATTTCAGCCTAAAAGTATCGTATGAACAAGTATGCATCAAGTAAACATATGCGTCACACACTAGTCAGTGGTTTGAACTATGTTTCTGAGTCAGCCGTAGAAGGTCCTGTGCGATATATCATGCTACGCATGCCAACTTAACGAGTAGCCCGGCCTGTGTTTAGTTTAAATACATGCTGTACTGCTGTACACGAGCAAACTTACGTTTCCGAAGGTTTCCTCAGCACCACGTCCAGTAGGACACTGACTCTCATAAATGTTTCTCATTGGTTAATTAGTCACTATCCTCCACTCCCTCTACCAATGTTTACCATTGGTTGATTACTTGTGCTCGCTTCAGTCCCCCCCCCCCTTGACCGTAGGGGGTGTTTTTATTGGTTGATAACTCACACTCGTTCGACCCGACAACAATATTTCTCTCATTAGTTCATAACTCTACAGGATCTTCTACCCCCCACCCCCCTACACCGTTGGTCATTCTGTCGAATGCACTCTCCGCCCACCATATTAATTATTCCGTTTATCTTTCATTTTAATTTTAATCACATAGGTGATGCTAGTGTATTAATTATCGATTTCGCCATCAGACGAGCTGCCGATTTATACACCATGTAGGTTGTTGTCGGCCTTGACCTTGGTCCTAGGTGACCTTTTACCCAAAACATCTAAAAAAAATCACAAAATCGAACAAATCCCAAAATCTAGGAAGAAATTACATTATTGACACCGACTACCATATTTGATTCCATTTTTCGTGGTCACGTTTCCCTCATGCTCAGTCATTCTTTTTCATCTGTGCTCCATCCACCATCTTGTATTTTATCCATGGTTTGTTATTCCATATCAACCATCTTAGTTTCCATTACTACCACCATCTTACATAACTTCGTCACCATGTCTCCTACATACTTATGCTCTCTCATTCCATGTCAGCCGTCTATAATTTAAGTTCTTTAAGCTACAAGACCAGCCGTCAACACCAACATTCTCTCATGCTCTGTCATACCATGTTCACTATCTTTGATTTGTTTTTTTTTTCTTAGTAAACTTCCTTTGATTCCCTATCATTTCTGCTTTATTTAGTCACCGACCATCACATTAGTTTTTATTCATGTTCTACCATTAAATCTCGATTTAGTAGCTTGTTGATTACTCGGTCCCCTCAAAACACCATATTGGATTACATAACTTCTGCAATAATTGACTATAACATATGATCACGTCCTTTAACCATCAATATCTTCCATTTAGTTCATCATTTGTGTTTACTGGAAAAATAACTGTTGTGCATAAGAGCAGGACCGGGCATGTAGACATTTGTATAGGACCTCTCTTGGACATATGGTGCACTTAATCAGGTCTGCGCAGGCTCGACTCAGCGTTCGCCCTCCCCTCCCTCCATGTCTCAGAGTCAAATTTCCAACACTTCAACAGCATACTTCCAAGACTGCAAAATCCACCCTTCTTAGAATGTATTACAGTATTAATCCACTATTTTTTTTAGCGCTACAGTATATACCTTTGCCACATTATCAATGTTTATGCACTTCCAGTGATTGGCCTACACAAGAAATCTTGAAGTACTAACTTTAATATCATCATATTTTGCCCACATCATTTCACATGTTTTTATTATCATGCTCACTTACACTATCGGCTTGCAGTGGCAGATATGAAAACCAAGGCAACAATATTATCTATATCAGGGAATGTAGGCATGCTAGGAAAATGCGCACCAACACTAGTGAAAAAAAAACACCTTTGTTTATTCATTTTTACGCACATCAGTCTACAAAAAAAAAACTGACTCCACGCATTTTTCTATACATGCTGTGTATTTCCAGCAACATGCTTACTTTTCACATAACTAACATAATCTGCTTATACGAAGATCGAGACAGTCTGCATTACCAGGCATCCACCCAGAACACTTATCCATATATTCTTCTTGTTCACAAAAAAGTTTTTCTTCCAAGGCCTCTCTACAGCCACTGGAATGCTAACAAAACAGAACAAAGCTTCATTCGCAGTCTTGAATGCCTGCCAGCTGATTTATTAACCCAAAGGTTGAGGCTTTTCTTAGGTACACTCCAGCAAAACATTACATTTTATGGGACCTTCTTCGACTTCTTCTGTTAATTAATTGATTCTCATTTTCTTAATGTAATCCAGGTTTTTACATATGTAATTCGTACCAACAAAGTAATTTTCAACTACCTAATCTTNTACAGCCACTGGAATGCTAACAAAACAGAACAAAGCTTCATTCGCAGTCTTGAATGCCTGCCAGCTGATTTATTAATCCAAAGGTTGAGGCTTTTCTTAGGTACACTCCAGCAAAACATTACATTTTATGGGACCTTCTTCGACTTCTTCTGTTAATTAATTGATTATCATTTTCTTAATGTAATCCAGGTTTTTACATATGTAATTCGTACCAACAAAGTAATTTTCAACTACCTAATCTTTAAAAACGCCCATGAATGCTGAATATGTTAGGTAGAATGCATTACATGAGGTATCGCCAATAGGTAGTAAAGGATGTTTCTTAGCTGCATGAACTCTGCCTTTACAGTTCTTGATATGTCTCTTCAGCTTAAATATAAAATCACCAGGAATATCATTAAAAAAAAAGACCTTTATTTGTTTGATCGGTAATTATTACAGCAATTCTATTTTTACTCTCATTTACGTTACCTGTACTTGCAGGAGCAATCACAATATTATTAACTGATCGAAATTTAAATACATCATTTTTCGATCCTGCAGGGGGTGGAGATCCTATCCTATATCAACACTTATTATGATTTTTCGGTCACCCATATATATATATATCTTGATTTTACCAGGGTTTGGTATAATTTCACATATTATTCCACATGAAAGAGGAAAAAAAGAAGTATTCGGAAATTTAGGTATGATTTTTGCCATAGGAGCAATTGGGTTATAAGGATTTGTAGTGTGAGCTACACCTAGTTTGAACAGACACCTAGTTCCCCTAGTTTGAACAGACGTTTGCACTTAACACATTGTTGCATAACACAGGAAGAACCCTTCACACAAGTAGTTCTTTCATGCTTTATTGCACTTTGGCTGTAGGCAAATATCTTGTTGCCGTAACAACAACGAAGCCTTGACGAAGTCATCGATGACGATACTGCTTTAGATAATCCATCCGAAGAAGTCGATGACATTCCCGAAGAAATAGATGGCAACACTGCTGTAAGTGACCCATCCGAAGAAGACGAAGGCCCTGTCGGCGTCATGCCTGAAGAAGTTGATGGCAACACTGATGAAGACGAACCATCCGAAAAAGTCGATTGTGTTTCGGCGTCATACCTGAAGAAGTTGATGGCGATGTTACTGTAGGCATGCCGCTCGAAGAATTCGATGGCACTGTTGGTACCACTCCCGAAGAAGTCGATGGCTTCGTCGGGTTCCATGTGCGAAGAAGTTGATGGTACTTCCATAGATCCCATTAGCTTTGAAATGTCTGGAGACATCACAGATGCCGAAAGAAGACTTTGACTCAGACGCGAAGCCGCAAAAACAAGCCGATACTATCCATATTTCACTTCAGCACCTGTCAAATCAACTTCTCAGCTAACCCCCCTGACTACTTATAATATACTCATATGCAAGCCCTATGACATCATGTTTACATTGAGCCAATCATATCAAGCCCATAAGACATTGTGCGGACATCGACCAGCCAATCAGTGTTGCCACGTGATTGCAGCTGGCCAATAGCATCACACTTAGCACCGCAATTATCACCTCACTTAGCACTGCACTTAGCACGACACGCGCCATAAATAACCCACAATGACCCATAAATGACACACAATGACTCATAAATGACGCATAAATTGCCCATGAATGACACATAGTGACTCATAATGGTAATAAAATGACCCTTAATGACCCGTAGTGACCCATATGTTAAACAGTTTGGGAGGAAACCTAACAGAATATTCGACCCGCTCACATCTGTTAATACGAGCGTAATCCTCCTATCATGAATATAATATTTAACCCTTGTTGCGATGGGAAAACCTAAGACAATTTGCAGCGATTTTATGTACATATACACGCGCACATGAAACCAAATTAAGGTAAGAGAAATCAGGCATCCCATTACAGAAATAGGGGAAAGAAAATTGCATGTAACGAACTTAAGATAATACACTTCATGCTCCAAACAGAGCTACCTATTTATATTTCCGAATCGAAGCGATATTCCGGGGTGAAAAAACCCTAGTATTTCAAGTTGTGTTAATCCTGAATCTTCTGAGGAAACGTCTATGTTGACACACCAAAAACCTGAACATAAAATAATAATAAACATGTCCAGCCCCGTAATTTAATTTGTTTAAATTACGGTATACGTGATATAATATCAGAGTTAAATACCGATTCTAAAATAGTCCCCAGTTGATTATGAAAGTGCAGAGATACATACGCACATTGGTAATGTTTCAGCCCAAGCATGCCAGTGTATCACATAGACATACAAACGATAAATTTTCGAAAGGTCAGAAGTGAGAGCTAAATCACCCATTAGCGGTGTTAATTTTTGCGACAAACTCTGTGCACCTCCATCATGCTCAGAAAGATTTATCATGCTTGCTACCATACTTGTGCTCTATCAGCCCCTCGTGATGTCAAGAAGATACACAATTTCGTATAATGCAAGCACATAAGCAATAGATTCACAAAAAAAATATTAAAATAAGCACAGGGGGTTTATTACCCATGCAAATTTTAGTAAGTATCAGGCTCAATTTAGAAGGCCGACTGCAATCTGCGAAATTATGTAGATTTGGACACATAATTTCATGCTCCCCGCTAAAAACGGTACCCCATGCCCATTTTGAAACGATTACCTCTTCCACGATGTCACATTAGAGAGGGAATGCAAGGGTTAGAGTGCTCGTTTCCCATTACGAGTACGCGTACAGCATCCTTTCATTTCTGTACACATTTTTGCTCAGGAGATCCACCCCAGCACCAGCCCATTATTCACTTCACCTCTTCCCCCCAACACGACAAAACAATTTCGATTCCCGGCAGAGTCGCTCCCAGATTTTCGCCTTTTCATTCATCAAAAACATTCCTTNAAACAATTTCGATTCCCGGCAGAGTCGCTCCCAGATTTTCGCCTTTTCATTCATCAAAAACATTCCTTTCTCTGTTAATTTGTTTATCAAACCAAAGTCAGTCGTCGATTTAAAACGCCCAAGAAATACGTAATTCCGATTGCAGTGCTAAGTGCGATGCTAAGTACCTCCAAGCTATTGGCCAGCTACAATCACATGGCAAGTCTGATTGGCTGGTCGATGTTCGCACAATGTCTTATGGGCGTNGTACACATTTTTGCTCAGGAGATCCACCCCAGCACCAGCCCATTATTCACTTCACCTCTTCCCCCCAACACGACAAGACAATTTCGATTCCCGGCAGAGTCGCTCCCAGATTTTCGCCTTTTCATTCATCAAAAACATTCCATTCTCTGTTAATTTGTTTATCAAACCAAAGTCAGTCGTCGATTTAAAACGCCCAAGAAATACGTAATTCCGATTGCAGTGCTAAGTGCGATGCTAAGTACCTCCAAGCTATTGGCCAGCTACAATCACATGGCAAGTCTGATTGGCTGGTCGATGTTCGCACAATGTCTTATGGGCGTAATATAATTGGCTCAATGTAAATATGATGTAATAGGACTTGCATATGGGTATATTATAAGTAGTTGGGGGTCAGCTGAGAGGTTGTTTTGACAGCAGCCGACGTGAAATGTTGATAGTATCGGCTAGTTTTTGCGGCTTAGGGTCTGAGTCAAAGTTTTATTCTGCATCTGTGATGTCTCCAGACATTTCAAAGCTAATGGGATCTATGAAAGTGCCATCAACTTCTTCGCACATGGTACCTAGGAAACCATCGACTCATCGACTTCTTCGGATGGGTCGTCTGCATTAGTGTTGCCATCAACTTCTTCAGGCATGACGCCGACAGCACCTTCGTCTTCTTCGGATGGGTCACTTACAGAGGTGTCACCATCTACTTCTTCGGGAATGTCATCGACTTCTTCGGATGGATTATCGAAAGCAGGATCGTCATCGATGACTTCGTCAGGGCTTCGTTGTTGTTACGGTGACAAGATATTTGCCTACAGCCAAAGTGCAATAAAGCATGAAAGAACTACTTGTGTGAAGGGTTCTTCCTGTGTTATGCAACAATGTGTTAAGTGCAAACGTATGTTCAAACGAGGCGATAAGCTCAAAAGACATATCAAGAACTGTAAAGTCAGAGTACCTACAGCTAAGAAACACCCTCTACTTCCTATTGGCGATACCCCATCGAATGGATTCTACCTTACATATTCAGCATTCAAGGGCGTTTTAAAAATTATGTAATTGGTATTAACATTGTTGAAACCAATGACATATGTAAATACATGGACCACACTAAGGCAAGGAATATCATTCAATTGACAAAATAAGTCAAATTAGGTCCCATAAAACATAATGTTTCACTGGAGTGTACCTATGAAAAGCCCAAATCAACAAATGAGAAGCATTGTTGGTGTGAATTTAGGAGAACCGAATAATTGACCAAGGAGAAACATTGTTGAGATTCAGTCACCTACTGGACGTGGTGTTGACGGAACCTTCGAAAATTTAGGATTTGGTTAGATAAATCTTTAATAATTGCATTTTTAATATTGGTTATATTTGATAAATTATTATTATTTTTTATTTTTTGGAGAATGGTTTGATTTTTGGGTTTAATATCATACAAGGTCACAGGGTCGAGATCAAAGTTCAAGTTCAAGGATATTTGGATTCAATATGGCGGTTGGGTGACATCATATCATGGAGGCTGGTCGGTTCAGGTTCCCGTCCCCTCTGAGCCAAAACATTAGAAATTATAATGTAATAAAAAAAACCTCACATATTTTTAAAAATAATTTTTAACAATTTTTATTTTTTTTGTAGAATTTTCATAACTATTTTTTTTATTTTATGGATTCAAAGTAATCCACAGTCAAGGTCATTGGTTCAGGATATGTTCTCCTGTCACCTGGATTTAAGGTGGCAGTCAGATTATGTCAATGTAATTTTAACCTCGGTTTTTAATTTTTTATTCATTTTTTGTGATTTTTTACAATTTTTGCGTTTTCAAGGTTAACGTTTGCCGGAGTCAAAGTCACCGATATCCAACATGGCGGCAGAGATGGACACTGGCCGACCTAGCGAGGGCCGGTCGTGTCACAAGCTTAGTAGATCCACCTGCAGTTGAACCCTGGACCTCCTACATCTATATCCTTTAATAATTGATTTAAATTGCTTAATTATTTTTTTTTGTTTTTTAATTTTTTATAATTTTTTGAAAAGTTCAGGATGTTTTTAGAAATTTTTCTATTTTTTTAGTTTCAAGTTTATACATAGCCACAGGCACAGGGTCAAGGTCACGGTCATATATTAATGACTACGTAATGGGTAAAGCGAGCCATCCAAATTCTTGCAATGACTTGTTTTTGCAAAAAACTGCTCGTTCTTTGCAAATGAGGGGGTAGGTACCTTTTCAGCTAAAAATAAGAAATTTTGAGGGAAAAAAGGGAAATTTAGAGGATAAATGGAAAATTTTAAGCGAAAAATGGCCTATTTCATGGAAAAAAGGGAAATTCTGAGGAAAAACAGGAAAAAAGGGAAATTCAAGATAACGTCGGCCGGCTGCTAGCTCGTACGCCAGACGCCGATTCCCCAGACTCATCATAATCATAGTACTAGTAGACATATTTTATCTATCGCAAAATTACGTATAAGCTTTTTAACGGCATTTCCAGACTACTATAGCTTAAATTATGATAGGATAATATTTCTTTAAGTTGTGTAGGGAACTGCTTTGAGTTTTACCGGAAACATTTCTCAAATAGAACTGTATGGTTGCCACACAGAGTCACATAGTCACACGCCAGTTCAATTCTATGCACCGTGTTGTGTTCCTCCCGTTTGAAGGTCAACAGCCTAGGACATGAAATCACTTTTAAGAGCTAAACTAAGAAAATAAAAGAGAAATAAAAGAANGTTTGAAGGTCAACAGCCTAGGACATGAAATCACTTTTAAGAGCTAAACTAAGAAAATAAAAGAGAAATAAAAGAACATTACAATCATTTATAAGACTTCAAATAAGGAGATACTTATCATAACTCTAGGGACTTATGATTAAACGTCATAAGGGCCGGAAAGAAAATCCGAAATTGATAATTAGGAAAGAGACTTACTTAACCTCAAACTTGCAACCTCTCGCTGATCAGGGAGAGAGGAGACGTCCAGCAACCGGTGGTAACCCACCGACTGTCATGTTCCACCAGTTCGGAGCACGGGTTACACTTCCCGCCTCACTCCGTCTACCGTTTCTCCCCTTGATTGTGATTGGTTAAGACGTGGTTTGCAAGTGGAGTTCAACTTCGAATTGTTGATAATTTTTCGTTTCTTTGACTGTTAACTGAATCCACATTTTGACTTACCTTTGCGGACTAACCAGCTTGTTTGGAATTTCGATATTTCAGTTTGATTTTTTAAAATACACTGCAGGCTGTTATAATTGTAATACCAAAAGTACGTGAGTTATGAGAACCAGATTTATTGGACAGAATACTCATCGTACCAGGTGACATGATTACTCTTGCAGTCCGTCATGACTAACAGATCATTGGGAAATCTGAACTGTGAGGCCACGCCACGAGCGGCAATAACTGCTTCTACACGACGCGGCATTGAAAAGAAGAGACTTAGGATGTCCGTATGGGGTATATCCGGCCATGCTACTTCAATACGTGCCCAAATTTCATCCGTTGTGGCCGCGGTTGTACTGTGTTAATCCAATCGCCATCCGGCAAAGGGCCACAAGTTTCGGATGTGCGAAAGATCCAGTGAACGCGTAGTCCAAGAAAGTTGAGGGATATGGTAGTCATACAGGAATCGTCGGACGATGTGTGTCACATGCGTTACACTGTTGGTACAGGGCCACACACTGGCTCTGAAGATAGGGGACAACAACACGGTCCAAAACCTCTGCTATGTAGCGACTGCTGGTCACTAGCGATGCGTACTAGGAGCGAGCGGTACTGGAATCCAATGGCACTCCACACCATGACTCCAGGTACTGGTCAGGTATGATGGTGTGTGATGCAGGACTCGGCCAGGCGTGCACCACGGTACCGCCAGACACGGCTATGACCATCTTGATGCTGCAAGCAGAAGCGAGATTCGTCGTAGAAGACGATAGCACGACTTTCGTCCCTCCAGGCCCAACGCTTCACGCACCATCAAAACTTCAGATGCCTATGGTGAACAATCAGTGGCAGCCGTAGAAATGGGCCCCTGGACAGGTTACCCTGACACTGTAGACGGCAAAGAACCGTGCATGCGGACACAGATGGATGTGCGACATGCCTGAACTCCTGAGCGAGGTTGTTTGATATGGCTGTACGCTCCGTAATCGCCATGCGCACCAGATGTCTGTCATCGCGGTTGTTGGTGCAACAGAGCCGCTGGCATGTCCCTCGTCGAACCACTAATTCCATATCCGCTTCACTGAGGTTGCATTTCTTCCAACACAAGAACCAAATTGACGGTAGGATAATCTACAATCACGATAGGGGACGATATTCCCGCTGTCAAGTGTGGAAACTTGTTCTTATGGTTTCACGTTCTTCGAAGCGGCATACTAATTCGATCTGTGCACACAAACGGCGGGAAACCAGAGTGGCACTACCTCTGAGCGGCTCCCCACTCCTCTTATTTATCGTTTATCAGTGTCAGCAATGGCGTGCCTGCTGCCGCCACCCGCTTGAGTGACTAATCACGTCATTGTCCGACACTGCTCTACGCATTTCCCTAATGTGTGGTCCTTCAGGAGCGTCCTTCTTGGTGTATCAATTTTAATGGCCAGCAGTATAGTTTATAAACAGTCTGCAACCTTTTTTTCGGGCGTGCGTGTGGCTTACATATTTCGCAAGGTTGTATAACAAAGAGAGCCAATTATAAAAGCCCAAAGAGGCGATGAGATAATATATATGTGTGGCCCTTTCGCCATTATCGCTCTTTTTTTTCTATGCCTGAAAATCTCAAAACATAATTTCAGGTAAGCGAGCGTCGCAATTCTCTTTTCGTCTGCAACTTGCCTTTGCATTAGACGCACAAAATAAAAATTTAATAAATTATATAAATTATTTTTATACCTGAACGTTACCGGAACACTAATTATTCGATAATACGAAACGCAAACAAAAGTTAATTGAAGGCCTTGGATTTAATGAGAATGTGAACCAAATCAAAACACAATAATGGAAATGATTACTGGAACTGGAATCACACTTAACAACCTCCGCAGTCGTTACATTATTTGTCGTATAATGAAATGAAATTGATTTTGTACTGATAAATCATTGAATCTACATGGAGCATTAATTATCTCAAACAGCATATACTGCATTGAATTGATATATTTAAAGTGACCGTCATATTATTACCGTGCATAAATAAAATTGTCAGCGTGACAGCAGAGAACGCAGAAAAGCGTATGGTTCTAAGGGTGGGTGGATTTTTTTTTTTCATATAACGGTATAATTTGTTTATCATGTTCTTCAGGCGTAATAAATGGTACATCAGATAACTATTTATTTCTTAGCACTCTTATCTATAACATAAATATTGAAATAATCAGTTGTAAATGGCTATAGGTTTGATGGAAATTTCTGTCTCCTAGCCAGATAATCTTTAGGCCTTTCGTTCTTCAAACATAGTTTTCAGAGTCTATTGCTACAATACGCAAGATTAGACACGTCTGAAATCTAACCAAATTTAGAAACATATTGTGTTAGTCTCATGAAGCATAGTAGGTGCTATAATGAATATATGCCGCCAAGTACTGTGTTAAAAATTATTATATATCGCTGTTAATGACAGAGAGATACATTTCTATCATTGTGTTAAATAATTTTAAGAAAATATACTTTAAAAAACCTTTTTGAAGACGTAAATAAGAATGAACGTTATAATAGTATAAACTTCGGTATTTACTAACATATAACACGTTTCTGTCCTAATTTTTTAGTCTACTTTCCGAACGAAATAATGGCTTATGATATCACTTTCCTGTCTAGACGTATGTAAATTTGCATGTGGATATATATGTTTGTGTGTCGGATTTCCGCTATGAACGTTTGAACGGAATTTTACCAAACTCGGTTCTAATATAAAAGTTCGTGAGGACATCAGATTTCTATAGTTTTGGACCACACCGGTCGCTTACTTTCAAAACGGTGGCCATAAAACTATGAGAGTATAATTTTATATCTCAGGAACCATACAACCGATTTAAACAAAAATTTGTATATTGAAAGTAAACCATGTAAACATTTCCTTGAGTGGTGAATCTTGTCAACCATTTTGGAAGATAAAACATTAACAAATTAAGCATTTATGTAATATCTCAAAAAATTGCACACCGATTTTCGCTGAATTTAGCACGTAAGTGATACAGTAGTCGTTCATGTAAATAAACGCGAATTAATTCAGTACGGCTCTTATTTCCAAAATATCAGTCATACAGATATCTAGGTTTATTTTATTAATAACTAATATATCATTCAGCCATTTCGATTAAAGGTTGTATGCTGAACGTACCTATGACATGTATAATATATACCAACAAACAATATCACTTGACAGCCATTTTGCATGATAGCGCTACATGTAGAAATACAGTTTTCTTGTCATATCTCGGGAAAAAATTTACTGATTCCTACAAAATATGGCATGAGAGTAGTACTTTGGCAGTTGATATAATCTGGTATGTTTTTAGTGGGTTAGATACAATTTGAAAAAATGGCGTTCATATAAGCCATTTTAGCTTTGTGTGCTATATCATTGAAACCATGAAATCAATTCCAACTTACCTTTGTATGCTGGCTATGTACACTGGAGAGCCAAAAAACTGGTATAGGCGTGCGTATGCAAAAAAACAGAGGTATGGAACCAATCAGAGTAAGGCGATGCGGCCGGCAGCGTCTACATAAGACAACAAGCGTCTGGCAAAGTTGCTTGATCTGTTACTGCTGCTATAATACCACGTAATCAAGATTAAGTGAGTTTGAAAGTTGTGCTATAGTAGGGGCATGAGAGATAGGACATAGCATCTCCGAGGTAGCGATAAAATTTGGATTTTCGCGTACGACCATTTCACGAGTGTACCATGAATATCGGGAATCCGGTAAAACATCAAATCTTCGACATCGCTGTGGCCGGAAAAATATCGTGAACAAACAGGACAAACGACGACTGACGAGAATCATTAAACATGACAGACGTGCAACCCTTTCTCAAATTGGGACAGTTTTTAATGCTGGGGCATCAACAAGTGCCAGCATGTGAACTACTCATTGGACCATCATCTATATGGACCTTCGACTCCGAAAAGCCAAAGGCCCACTTGTGTACCGTTGTTGACTGTACGGCACAAAGCTTTACGCCTCGCCTGGGCCCGCCAACACCGCCATTGGACTGTTGATGACTGGAAACACGTTGCGTGGTCTGACGAGTCTCGTTTCCAATTGTATAGGGCGGATGGACGTGTACGGGTATAGAGACATCCTCATGAATCCATGAACCCTACATGTCAACAGGGGACTGTTCAAGCTGGTGGTGGCTCTATCATGGTATGGGGCGTGTGCAGTTTGCGTGAAATGGGACCCTTGATACTTCTAGATACGACTCTGACAGGTGACAGATACGTAAGCATCCTGTCCGATCACCTGCACCCATTCATGTCCATTGTGCATTCCGACGGACGTGGACAATTCCAGCAGGACAATGCGACACCCCACACGTCGAGAGTTGCTACCGAGTGGCTCCAGGATCACTCTTCTGACTTTAGACACTTCCATTGGCCACCTAAATCACCAAACATGAACATTATTGAGCATATCTGGGATGCCTTACAACGTGCTGTTCAGAAGAGATATCCATCGCGTCGCACTGCTATGTATTTGTGGACTGCCCTGCAGGATTCATGGTGTGAAATGCCTCCTGCATACCTTCAGACATTAGTCGAGTCCATGCCACGTCGTCTTGCGGCACTTCTGCGTGCTCTCGGGGGCCCTACAAGATATTAGGCAGGTGTACCAGTTTTTTTTTGGCTCTTCAGTGTATATTACAACTTACAAATGTGTTTACCTCGAACCTCTTTCGTCCGACATTCTATAAGATGGCACTACATGAATAAATAAAGTTTTAATGTCATACCTGGGTAAACAATTGACTGTTTTCTACCAATTCTAGCAGACAAGAAGTAATACGGAAGGAGATGAAAACTGGAATGTTTTAAGTAGGTTAGACACTTATTTTCAAAGTGGCAGCCATAACATATTTTAGCTTAGTATGCTATATCTACAAAACTACGAAATAAACTTCAACTCAACTTTCAATGCTGAAACTATATATTCTGTCTATAAATGGCACCACTTTCTTGCTATTTTATAATGTAGTCCCACATAAAAAAATACCATTTTTTACTTACTTGGAGAAAATTGACAACTGATTCTAACCAAATTTGGTGAAAAAGTTTTATTATGGTAGGACATATTAATTTATATGTTTTAAGTGGTACAGACACTTGCCAAACGGTGGTTATATAAACATTTAAGCTTATTATGTTATATATAAGAAACTATGAAACCGATTATAACTTAACTTTGGATACTGGCTGTATATATGACAATCATCGAATCTTCTTATACATAACATTTTTGTCCTCCATTTATGAAGATCGTCACATGAAAAAAACGGTGATTTTATGACATGTCTCGATGACCATGCAACAGATTCCCACCAAATTTTACAATCAAGTGGTGCTGAAGTTTTAAGTTGGTCATGACTTTTTATATGGGCATTCATATAAATTAATTTAATTAGTATGTTATATTTATTAAACAATTCAACGCAATTCATTCAAATTTTGTATTCTAACAGTATTTATTACAAGCATCAATTATGTATACAGTGATCGTCTTTTTTCGGATCTCCGTATAATGGTGCCATGTACGATAGTTGAATATTTTGCCATTTTCTCGGAACGATTAAACTAATTTCCAGCAAATTTCGCACACGAGTAGTATTACCCAAGGCCATGTAAACTAATATCATTGAAGTAGAGTCGGACCCAGATTTTCACATTTGTGGTCACACAAATAATTAAGATAAGCTCATCATATCTATATAACAATTCAACCAAATTCAACCAAACTATGTATGCTGACAGTAACTATTAGAAGCATCCTATACAGAACCTCTTTTCAGGAAATTTTGTAAGATAGCAACAAATAATAAAATAAATTTTTTATGCCATATCTCACAGACCAAGCAACCGATTTCCACCAAATTCTTCACACAAGTAGTACTACGGTAGGCCATGTAAAATTTAGTGTTCTAAGTGACTCAGGCACTTATTTTCAAAATGATGGCCTTGTAAATATTTCAGGCTAGTAAACCCTATTATTAAAAACATTGTACTGTTTACATCCGGAGTTGATGCTCTCAAGCCTAGCTTCGTTATGCCGTTTATTGTACGCTAGCTTATGGTAAGAGATTTCGTAGTTTCGAGTCCCCGGTAATGCACATATGTGTTTGTAATTGTCTCACTGCTGTTGCATATGCTTATGTTTACATCTCTGACGATATTTCTACCAATGAGAAGTGGATGCCTACTTACCATTTACGTATTTAATGAACTTCATTAAAATTATTTGCACTTATGTAGAGGAAAGTAGGGTCATTATTTATATCGGTAAGTTATTGTTTCATTGCAAGGAATAAATTACTGTCATTTGGTTTTGTGACTTCCGTTCACTACGTGATAAAGGAATGATGTGTAGGTCATTTGCGAATCGGTTTATTGCACTGTATTGACTATTACAGCTATGTACCGAGCGAGGTGGTGTAGTGTTACACACTGGACTCGAATTCGTCAAAGCACAGGTTCGATTCCCGGTCCGGCCATCCCGATTCCGTTTTTATAGAGTTTTCCAAAATCGCAGCAGGCGGATGATGGAACGATTTTCATGGTCGGCTGTTTACCTTTTCTTGACAGTCTGAGTAATAAAGACCCCGTTGTTGACGAGGGCACCAAATCATACAGAAATGAAGTGTCCGTACAGGGAAACAAAAAGGGAATTCTTTTTGTTTCTGCCAACAAGCTGGTTTTTTTTTTTTAATTTTATGCAGTAAATATTTTCAGAATAAATTATTTTTATTTCAGTAGAATGTGAAAAGCATTGAGAGTTTAATACATTTTACGTGCCTACAGAATATAAAATATTAGCTGTGTTCTAATCTTCAACGTATATTTCAAAGTTATAAACATGTGATCAATATCATACACTATCTAAATACCTAAATAGACTTACTTCCATGCATGCAAATGTGAACAGAGTGGAGCATCTCAAATGAGCGACGTGAGCCAAGGAAAATTTAAGGATGTCCAACTCTTAACTCGTTTACTTAACTAAATGGTTGGAAAAAGCCAGCATATTCGGCACCAAAGTATTGTCTTAAACATGTTGTAGTTCCTGCAACGGATGTGGGTAGTCAGATTAGTAAAGATTTGATCTTTTGTAGGTAAAAAATAAATGAGATAGGATAAAAATTAATATTTATGCACACAATATACAAACTTGTAAGCAATTCAAGTGAAATTCTATTGGGACAAATGAGTTACAACAATACCTTCGTCAATATAATAGTTGAGAACTGCAGTTATCTAAGTTATTTTCCTAAACTTTAGTAGTTCGATAAGTGACGAAAGGGAAAAAGTAATTTCTTCTTGCGCCCCAGCTTCCGAAGCGCCTGCGCCATGGTTATCGGAAGAAAACAGACATTTCCAATATAAAAGCTCTAACCGAGTGTTTTTTTTCTCGACAACAGCTGTCGCGCTCCAAACAATACGGGCTTTTCGGTGCAGCTGTCCGCCCTATCTGTGACGCTCGCCAGCAGAGGATTCCTATATCAGTTCTGAAAGGGGCGAAAAGCTTATTCCACGTCATCCGAACAAAGCTTACAGGAATGTTTTCATATGTCTGTGGCGAGCGTAAAAATTCCTAATGGAAAAGCACAAAAGAACGCAACATATTATATTATATTCACGGGTAAAATAACTCCGTATTCAGACATTCTGTCCGTAATGGTTGCTAACTAAATAAATGGTGGTTAAATCCGCTGTTGAATTATGTATTTATGCTAGAGTCTACCCAGTGAATAGCATGACGCAGTTTAGGCACAGTAATATCTGTTTTATCCTAAACTTACTGATATATCTAGATACACGGGCAACGAGGGAACCTCTGCAACAGAACCGAAGGGAGAAGATATTAGATCAGCCCGTTGAGAAACTCAGGACTGTTATCAGACGTAAAATGTTCTCTGGTCTGTGTTAATGAAGCAAATGGTAAAATGGCATACATCTCAATACTTAAAATGCAACATTTCGTAAATATAAATTACTAGTAAACCTACCCGGATGTCAATTTGTGTTATGACAATAGGTAAACAAATTTAGACTTTTCAGAAAATAGAAACAATTTACTAAATATAAACTAACCTTTAAGCAATAGCGGGGTCGCGGTGGCAAAGCGGTTAGCCAACCCACTTCCCACCAAGGCGAACCGTGTTCAATCCCTAGTTGGGTCGCTCTTGGATTTTCGCATATGGGAATCGTGGCGGACGATGCCGCTGGTCGGCGGGATTTCTCGGGGATCTCCCGTTTCCCCCGCCTTTTCATTCCGGAGCTGCTCCATACTCACCTCGATCATCCTAATCGGCTCTCAAGACATCGCTGTTAAGAGCCGCCCAAATCTCTTCACTCGCTCACTTTAAGCCATAGTTACAGGAAGAGGTATACAATAAGTAAGAGGCTGTAACGTGGCGTGCGCACGTTACAATTATTTCCGCCTTTATTTGCATCAATAACCAGGACTCTAGTTGTGCGCGAGCATAAGCGAACTGGTTTGTGTGGAACGCCCGGTGTTGTTACGCGGCCGGCGCGACTCGCTCGGACTGCCGGCGTTGGAAAGGAAGACTAGGCAGTAAAATGCGGCTGTTCCGCCGAGTGTGCGAGCCCCTGCTGGCTCTTCCTTCTACTACGTTCTCCGACGTGCCGCTGTGCGCTAGCAGGGCGGACTGGGCTGTATATCTACTGGCGCGCGGCGTCTTCAGTTCCACTTCTCCGCGGAGCCGCCAACATGCTGCACCTCAACTGTCTGCTCGTCGTCATGCTGCGCGGCAATGGCTAAGGTATGCAGAGTCTCAGTGAATATTTAAGGCCGCTTCCAGATACATATCAAGTAACTCACCTGCTTGGTCATTTGCGTGATTAGAATGAGTACATTTCAGCCATTTCTCGGGGTTGGATTTTCCTTTCACCCAATTCCTGTTTGGTTTTTTCTGCCGCCACGGAACTACACCCGTATTTTTTCTGGCCGTCAGTATGCGCGAACTGGATAGTCCGATTTTTATGTATTATATAAGACGTAAAAATTATATGTAAATAATTTTTACATCTTGTATAAGACAAAAACTGTCCGGTTTAGAGTGCGTGGCAAGGGATATTTATAGTGAAAAATCTTGGCGTTCACCATTATATAATTCTCTTCACGTGATTTTGGCTGAGAAAAAAACCGCGACATAATGAATGGTTGATATGAGTTACACACCGGTTATCAGTTGAAAGCATTTCTATATATTGCAGAACGTATTGTTTCACGTACAAAAGCCCACGCCAATACGTTAAATAATGCGTTACCTGGCAGTTCCACCTAACAGTCCAATCAAATAAACTCGAATGTGCCGTACGTGAACGAAGACGATACATACAATTTCATTTTATCGACGGTAACGGCGCACAAAATGACGTACATTTATACAGTAAATTAGATCTCAAGTGCTCCACATCGTTCTCTCGCGAGAACAGAGACGCGATCTTAAACTGAGGATATCAAGCCCCGGAAATATTACGATAATCGTGGTTTCACGATAAGGAGCCGCTTTTCGAGAACCATAGAATAAAATACCCCGATGCACTTTTACCGCCCATTTGCTTCGCACAAAGAAGTTATAAAGATCGGAACAAGTTCGGGGCCAGTGAAATCGTGTACAGAGCCGAAGATCATATTGAAAGTGAAGTAGTTTTCTGTGCCGTGTTACCGCGGTACAGGACTATGCGTTCTTGTGGCTATGTTTCTATACGTCACTCTTGGCCATGATAACCCGTGGACCGACCGTCAGGGCGCGTCGTTGTTAAATAAGTCCCTTTACGTCATAAATCCGCTAGTGAAACCGAATGAATGGTGTTTAAATATTTATCCTACGTTAATGGGGATACCATGTGATCCACTCGTGTACTGTGAAGTTTACGAGGAAATCCTAGGTTAGAATTTTTTTGGTATGGATATTTACATCGGCAGTTCAAAACAACGTTTCGTTTCTTTTTTAGAGCTAAATACTTTAATAGAGACTTTTTTTTATTAGAGGCGCATGCGCCGACACGATAACCAACATCGGTCCATGCACTCTTCGTATCATCCCGGTGCACACTATGGTCGTTTCTGGTGGAG